>OVBE01001949.1:0-33264 GCA_900406425.1 Iberis pinnata | reverse complement strand
TATATATATATTTAAAAAAAAAAAATGTTTGGACCTTAACCCATGGTTTATGCCATGGGTCGGACTGGGGATTTTGGTTTTTAGGCAAAAAAGAGTTTCCATTGACGAGACTGTGGTTGGAGAATCACATGAGATTCAAATCCGAAAACCACATTAAACTGGTCAATCAATTGAAAAGAATGGAGGGACCAAAAACCACATTAAGCTGGTCAATTAATTGAAAAAATTGGAGGAAAAAAAGGGAGAAAAGGGATTGGGAAATGAAGGAGGTTTTGGGCATCAAGAGGGTCTGGTGGCAAAGGAGGAGGTGTGAAATCAATATGCGCCTGAGATAGAGAGAGAGGCTAGTCAGAAGCAAATCAGAGGGGAACGAGTGGTTCATCTTTCTCTCTTTACAAATTTTGTTTGCTATTTTTAAGTCCTTTGTTTTGACATTTTATATATATTCTTTTTTCGCGCAATACGAGGGTTATTATGTTTCCTTTTTAATTTATTTATTCATTTTCTATTTTTTTGCTTTTTTACTAACTTCTGGTTTTTTTGTTGATTTTTAATATTTTGTTGATCATTATAATTTTTGATAATTTTATTATAATTTGTTGTGCTGAAAAAATCCATAAATTCCATTTATTATTTGATAAAATTTTTGGTAATTGAAATTTGATAAAAAAATTTATTTGATAAATTTTCATACAATCTAATTTGTTAACGTATGACTAACTATATGTTTTGTTTTGTTTTTTAATATTCTCATTTTCATCCTTCTTCCCTTTTTTCCTATCTTTTCTCCTTTATTGAGGATTACATATCTTACATTTATACTATTTTCTCATTAGCTATGTTCATTCTTAGCTTATTGCTAGTTAATAAGGCTCTTTTGCTTTTATATTTAGTTAAATACTGTTATTTTTATTTGCCTATTTATTTTTATTTTTGAATTTTTTATGTATATGATTTTATTTTTACTACTATTCCAGTAGAGAATTCATTATATTTGTTTCTATAATTAGCTTAGTTTTTTTTATAGTAACCAATTTGATATATATATTCGCAGTGGTTTTTGTGGCATGTTGTTAAATGCTTTTAGGTTTTTTGAAACATATTAAGAGATTTAAGTTATCATTTTTCAGATGCTATTGTTTATGTTATTTCTATTTCTTAAATCACGACATTGACATCTAATTTGCGTGTAGCATTTGAGTTTTGATTTTCTATTTTTAGTGCTACGTCGAGAAATGGTGTGTTGTGTGTTGTAGCTAACTTTATTGTTGTATGTATCTAAAAGTATTGGATATACTTTATTTTCTTAGAAAAGATATTAGATAAATATGAAATAATATTTTAGAATTACTTTAGTTCATATGAAATTATTATATAAAATTTGATTAAAAAGCATTATAAATGATATACAATTTAAATATTAGAAAAACACATCTTTCGGAATTTTTTTTAGTATTATTATTATATATAGAAACACAACTTTTAAATAATTACTTTCAGATTGTATACTTTAAATTTGAAAATATATTTGTTGACATAACATGATGATATATTTAAATGAAGTCATATACAAAAAAGTTATCTAAAAATTATTTTGAAAGCCTAAAACATATCGAATATAATGAAAATTTTATCATTATAAAGGGTCCAAATGGTTGATGCATCTGTGGAATGATTCTGAGCATAATCTATCATTACGCTGTGTTCAGTTAAACATTCACTATTTACTAAATTTTGTTTTTTCTAATCAAATTTGGTGGGTTCCACTTATTTAGAGGAAAATCATAAAATTACGTTGAAAAATGTTCCTCCTAGATTTAGAAGAGGAAAATTGTTATGCTCCTTTTTATGTTTTTAAATATTTTTTTGGGATAAATTTAGATATATATATATATATATATATATATATAAATAAAAGTAAAGCAGAATATACTAGTTAGTGGCTATTTATATGGAGATTAGTATATTGTTATTTTGTTAAAATTCAAAATATTGTAAATAATTTAGAGAAGAAGTTACGTATAATGGTATATATATATATACTCTTCATCATGACCAAAAAATTCATTGTCTCACCAAAAATTTAGCAAGCATGATTTTAAATTTTAATTAAAAATTTTAATTATATGATTTTGTAATTATTAAAATAAAAATTTATGTTTGAAATATACTTTTACATATTTATTAAAAAATTAATAATATATATTATGTATTTTCTACAACTATTCATTTCATATATGTATTCTCTAAATGATTACCATTTAATTTCAACATGTAATTCTCTGCAACTATTTCTCTCATTCCTCTAACGGCTATTATTCCACTAAATTTTATTTTACCTATTATTATTTCTCTCATTCTACTAAAATTCTTTTGTCACCACCATTTGCATCCAAAATCAAGCGTGAAGAATATATATATCGAAAGAAAATGTATTGTCAGACAATTGTAAAATCTCAATATGCTTATGTATAAAAAATAATAGAAAACAAATCTTTATTAATGAAAAATTTGTATTAGTTAAACATGTAATTGTCAATGAACTGAATCGTATGTACGAAAAATAAAACGCTAACCCGTATGTAAAATGGAATTAGAAACCAAAGATTTATAAATTAGAATGAAAATGGTGACATAAGTGTTAAAAATGCAAAACTAAAAGAATACATACTCGTTCAGAAAATATTAGATTATAAAGACATAAATGTTGCTCAATACAAAAAAGTTTCCTGTTTCTAAAACCTTTCGTCTCTTTCCTCTATTTATCGTTGACAGATTCCTTTGTTCTCTTAGCGAATCCATCAATGCTCATTTCTATTTAGGAGATTTATGGTATTTGTTGTAGGGGCTCGCCAGGTTGGGGTTTTCGTCTGGTTTCTCAGCCCGAGTCAGTTTTAGTCGAGGTAGGCATTTTTGAAGCTTTTCCGCTAGTGTTGGTGGTGCTGGACCACTAGGCTCATGGTGCATATCCTCAGAAAACGTCCCTTCCCTCTGCCGGCGAGTTTTAGTGGTGATTGTAGTCTCGCCGGCTTTTTTGGCGCCACGGCTCTTCCTATTATGGACCACGGTGGCTTTTGGTTCTATGGGTCGCGGTGATGTGTGGCGCTTGCTTCTTTTCACATCGGACTCAGATCTGCCGTCTTAGGCTTGTCATCTCCTCGTTGGTTCTAGTATAGTTTAGGCTTTGTGTTTGGACCAAATACGTTTTCCCCTGTTTCCTAGGGTTTTTAGCTCTATGTGTTTCGTATCTGCATTAAGCTAGTTTGGGGATCTGCCTCTAATGAGAACGTTGATCATCACGTTACTCATCATTATGTTACTCATCATCCAAGTGCAGAAGAAAGTGCAGAAGAAATAGAGCATCAAAGTGCAGGAAAAACAGAGAGAGTAAACCAGAGCTCGATTCGCAAGAGGCGACCCAATCCTCGGTACATGGATTGAACCGGTTCACTTGTTTAATTGTTTTAGTTGTAATAAATCGATGAAATTGAATTCTTGAATCTCAGGATGACTAAGTCACGATATCTCCTTTCCTATTTTTATGTTTGTATTTTGCTTCCATGTTTAGGAACGTGTAGTTCCAATTTGCTTCTATATATATGAAAAAAGCCAAAAAGAATAGCAGAGAAATTTTTCAGAAGTATTGAGTTTTGTAGTTTTTATTGATCAACACAGATAGTTCTTGAACAGGGACCTATCATTGGTATCAGAGCACTGTTGTTAGTGGTATTCACATCGAATCAACGCCAACGACTGTATTTATTCACCAGCAACTATTCCACCACAAAAGAACAAATGAACCATGGCAAACACGAAGGAACGGGTCAGCGAATTGAAGTTAACCATGGGGTCAATTCAGGATGAAATGCAGAGGATGGGTGTAGGGGTGGCAGAAAGATTCCAATAAATGGAACATTCCTTCAGACGAGCTCTCGATGAATTCATGAATCAACTGTCCAATCGCTTGAATCAAAGCTGTGTTGAAGAAGAAGTTCTGCACATAACCGCAAGAATTCCGGCTATCAACCACCGCCGAACCAGAATGAGACAGATGACAATCCATTTGCACCACCACCAAATGGACCACCACGATTTGTGAAACTGGAATTCTCACAATTTGAAGGAGGTGACCCAACTGAATGGATCAATAAGGCTAAGCAATATTTTTCTTATCACGATATGCGACCAGAGCAACGGGTGAGCTTTGCTACTTACCACTTAACTGATGAAGCTAATGAGTAGTGGCAAGCGATATCAAAGGCTTGCCGAATGGATCCTTATCATACCACATGGGAAGAGTTTGAAGAGGAGCTCTGGACTCGCTTTGGTCCACTTGATGGAGAGGATTTTGATGAAGCCCTCTCACAAATTCGTCAAAAGGGGACTCTCTTAGAGTACCAAAGAGAGTTTGAAAGGTTACAGAACAAGGTAGATGGATGGACCGAAAAGGCCTTGGTAGGAGCTTACATGGGTGGTCTCAACCTGCATATTTCAAATGGGATTAGGATGTTCAAACCCAAGACGTTGAAAGAGATCATTAATCTAGCGAGGTTGAGGGATGATCAAATTCAAAAGGAAAAACGATGGAACACCAACCGCACCTACCCAGATCAGTGTCGTCAATTAGTTGTAACCAACCGTAACGCTCCACTTAAGAATGCCCCCTCCACTGCACCAGCACCAGTAACAGCTCCGCGACAGCTCAGCTGGGAAGAAATGAAACGGAAACGAAGTTTGGGACTCTGTTTCAGTTGTGATGAATGGTACTCACCCGGTCATAAGTGCAAGAATCCACAGTTGTTCATCATGGAGGGACTTGCGGATGATGACTGTGAAGAGTCTCTAGAGGATGAGACAGAGGAAACTGAAGCCAATGTTCCAGAGATTACGTTACACGCGTTGACAGGGTGGGATTGTCCACAAACGATTCGTATTCTAGCCAAGGTGCGAGGTAGGAGTTTGTTGGCCTTGATTGATAGTGGCTCAACTCACAATTTCATTTGTGAGAAGACAGCAAAAGCAGTGAATCTACCATTAGTGCCCTTAAGTCCATTCACTGTTAAGGTCACAAATGGGTCACCAGTCCGTTGCAAGGGGCGATATGAGAACGTGAAATTCACCATGAATCATCACATGATCACGACCACTCTCTATGCGCTACCATTGATGGGACTCGATATAGTTCTCGGTATGCAATGGCTGGAAAGTTTGGGACCTACCCTCTGTGACTGGAAGGAAAAAACGATGTAGTTTACCCAGGGGACTGAGACTGTTAAATTGAAGGGTCTGCATCAACAACCTATCACCAAGATAGATCAAATTGGGATGATGAAGGAAGCGCGTAGCGGACAGCTATTGTTTGCAATTCAACTAGAATCAGTTCCAAACGAAAGCAAGCCAATTTCATATGATTTTCGGGCTTTAATCACTGAATTCGGCGATCTATTTCAGTTACCAACTCAGATACCGCCATAACGAAACATTAAACATAAGATCACTTTGAAAGAAGGGACTGATCCTATAAATGTGAGACCATATCGCTATGCTTATTTCCAAAAAGATGAAATTGAACGCCAAGTGCAGGAGATGATGCAAGCAGGGATTATACAAACTAGTTCCAGCCCATTCTCTTCTCATGTATTACTTGTTAAGAAGAAGGGTGGATCGTGGAGGTTCTGTACAGATTACCGAGCTCTTAACTGCGCCACTATCAAGGATCGAAATCTGATTCCCACAGTAGAAGACATGCTCGATGAGCTCCATGGTGCCGCTTTCTTCACCAAACTTGATCTTACCGCAGGGTATCGCCAGCTTAGAATGCATAAGGCAGACATTCCCAAGACCGCGTTTCGAACACACAACCGACATTACGAATATCTCGTGATGCCGTTCGGCTTGTGCAATGCCCCCTCCACATTCCAAGCGTTAATGGATGACATTTTTTAACCCTTGATGCGTCAATTCGAACTGGTTTTCTTTGATGATAACTTAATCTACAGTCCAACTTGGAATGATCATCTTCACCATGTACAGCAAGTGTTTACGATTCTATGTCAACACCAATTATTTTTGAAGTTGAAAAAGTGTGAATTTGGGCAGACATAAGTGGATAATTTGGGTCAAGTAATTTCAGGTGACGAAGTGAAGGTGGATACGGCTAAAATCCGAGCAATGATGGACTGAACTGTCCTCAAGACAATCACAGAGTTACGAGGATTTCTCGGCCTCACAGGCTATTACCGTAAGTTTGTACATGATTATGGAATCATTGTCAAACATCTTACAAACTTGTTACAGAAAGGGAAATTCGATTGGAGTCCCGATGCAGAACTGGCCTTCACCAAGCTCAAAGAAGCTCTAACGACAATTCCAACTCTCGCATTACCGGATTCTAGTATCCCCTTAGTGATACAAACAGACGCTTCAGGTGATGGTATTGGTGCAGTTCTGTCTCAACAAGATCGGCCAATTGCTTACATTAGTAGGAGTCTCGGCATGACCAAACAGAACTGGTCCACGTATGCGCGAAAGATGTTACCTATCGTAGTCGGCATTCGTACTTGGCGACAATACTTGTTGGGGCGCAGGTTCATTATTCAAACAGATCAGAAGAGTTTGAAGTTTCTGTTAGAGTAGCGAATCCTTCATGAACAACAAAAATGGATGGGTAAGTTGGTCGGCTATGATTATGAAATTTAATATAAGGCAGGAAAAACGAATTCAGCAACTGATGCGTTATCGCGTGTACAGGGGAGCCCTTGCTTACATGCCACATTCATGCAGGGAACTACTCTGTGGGATGAAATCCGAGAGTTGGCTCAAACATATCCTTATTTACATAGGATTGGACATTTAGCAAAGGACTCACCTGGGTAGCCTTGGAGAGTTCATTTGTTATCGAAATAGGACTATACTTCCCCTGGCTCACCATTGGTTCAAAAGCTTCTTTATGAATTCCATTCCACACCAATCGGTGACCATTCGAGCGTTTTATGGACCTTCAAGCGGATCTCACGGCATTTCTACTGGCGTGCTATGCATCGCTCAGTTAGAGAATACATTGCAGCCTGCGACGTATGCCAAAGAGCCAAATACTCTTCTCTATCTCTCGACGGTTTGCTACAATCGTTACAAATTCCTAATCAGGTTTGGGAGGATATATCGATGGATTTCATCGATGGGCTACCTAAGTCATCCGGTCACACTTTGATCATGGTGGTCATGGACTTTCTCAGCAAATTCACACATTTAGTGCCTCTTTGTCACCCATACAATGCTCGAACCGTCGCTGCCAAGTTCGTGGCTAATATCGTTAAACTCCATGGCATTCCGCGTTCCATTGTAAGTGACTGTGACCCTATATTTGTGAGTTTATTCTGGAAGGAATTCTGGAAAATGTCAGGTACTCAATTGCGAATGTCGACGGCTTATCATCCACAATCCGATGGCCAAACCGAAGCGGTTAATCGATGCATTGATCAGTTCCTTTGTTGTTTTGTGCATCGCCAACCGAAACACTGGTGTGATTTCCTACCTTGGGCTGAGTATTGGTACAATACCAGCTTCCATGTCTCCATCGGCACCACTCCCTTCGAAGCCCTCTACGGCCGTCCTCCTCCAACCTTGCATGTTTACGAATCTGGTTCAACTCTTGTGGGTGAGCTTGACCAGCAACTCAGGTGTCGGGGTGACTTACTTGGGAGAATTGAAACAACACCTTGTGGCTGCAAATAACAGGATGAAACAAGCAGTAGATGCTAAACGCAGAGACATTAGCTTCAAAGTTGGTGATAGGGTGTTAATGCGTCTTCAACCTTACCGACAACAGACAATGATTCGCAGATCATCCCAAAATCTTTCTCATAGGTATTACGGTCCATTTTTGGTGCTCCAGAAGATTGGTCATGTTGCTTACAAACTTCAATTGCATGCGGAATCAAGGATTCATAATGTTTTTATGTCTCGTTACTCAAGAAATGGATCGGTGATTCATCACCAACCATGGGCCAACTTCCACCATTATGTGAAAACGGTTCTCTTAAGCTTTATCCACACTGTATTTTGAACAGAAGGACTATTGTTACATTTGGGCAGGTAACTACATAAGTTCTCGTATGGTGGTTGGGCTTAGATAGAACTGATGCTACGTGGGAAACGTGGGACCAATTACAGGAGAGTTTTCCTGACTTTGATTTCAACCTTGAGGACAAGGTTCAACTTGAGGGGGGGAGGGAGTATTTATGAGAACATTGGTCATCACGTTACTCATCATTACGTTACTCATCATCCAAGTGCAGAAGAAATAGAGCATCAAAGTGCAGGGAAAAAAGAGAGAGTAAACCGGAGCTTGATTCGCAAGAGGAGACCCAATCCTCGGTACATGGATTGAACTGGTTCATTTATTTAACCGTTTTAGTTGTAATAAATCGATGAAACTGAATTCCTGAATCTCAGGATGACTAAGTCACGATATCTCCTTTCCTATTTTTATGTTTGTATTTTGCTTCCATGTTTAGGAACGTGTAGTTCCAATTTGCTTCTATATATATGAAAAAAGCAAAAAAGAATGGCAGAGAAATTTGTCAGAAGTATTGAGTTTTGTAGTTTTCATTGATCAACAAAGATAGTTCTTGAACAGGGGACCTATCAGCCTCTCTGGTTGCTTGGTCAGGCTCTGACTTTGGATTTGTTGGGTATCGATTTCTGCTTCGTTCCATTGTGGTTGTCATTTGCTTGCTCTAGGTTGACTTTTTTTCTCTCAGTTCCCTATGTTTCTTGTAGAGTTACTCAAGTTTCATTGTGAGGTAGTATTTGAATTTACATCAGAAGGACTCGCTAGCCGTTGGTTGACCTTGGAGTGTCTCCTTCACTTCGCCTAGTCACTCATAGTTTTGGAATTGTCATGTGATCCTTCTCCTAGCCTTATTCATTGTTTTTTGGTCGTTCATTCAATTTATATTATGGTAGATTGTTTAGTGAATGTCATCAAAAGTGAACCCAATACTATTGTATCACTAAAAGTTTATTAGGATTTGTAGAAATTTTATGGTCTGAATAGAAGTTAGGGTTTGATAAAATTATTATTAAAAATTTGGAGTTTTTTATTTTTCGATCTAGAAATGGATTTTAGTTTTTTATAGGAATAATAAATTGAATTTTCAGTAGGTTTGTTTGAAAATTGAAATTGAGTATTTTGATTTTACGGTTATTTAAAGTTTTTGATTCAGGTTATATGATGTGTAAATTGTAATTGTATTGTTTATGATTAGAAGAATTAGGTCAGAAATTGAGATTGAAAATTAGAAATTTATATTTATGTTTGTCAATTGGACTCTACAGTTTTAATTTGATAATTGAAGATTCATATTTAATGAATTGTAACTGAAATTGAATCGAATTGGATTGAAATTGAAATTGAATTGAAAACTAGATTGGACTGATTTGACTAATTTTAGCATTATTTATTTGGTTCAATTCAGGTTTGGTTATGGTTCTTGATTCGGGTTAGACGATGTATAAATTGGAAACCAATATTTTATGGTTAGAGGAATTAGACTGGAACTAGGTTTGAAAATTGAGGATTCAAATTTAGGTTTGTCAATTAGGAATTCAGATTTTGGTTTGACAATTGGAGATTCAGTTTTGATGAATTGTAGTTGGAATTGGATTTTACGTGGAACTCAAAATTGAATTGATACAATTCAGGTTTGATGACTTTTAGCAATATTCTTTTTTCTCGTTTTTTTTTATGAATGATGTTCCCATCTGATACTCGTTGAGAGAATATGGTTTAATAAACGGACTAGATTGTCGTATTTTGTCACAAAACTATGAACAATGAAGTTTTGCATTCGTCAGTAGGTGGTTTGGAAGAAGCAATAAGATTTCAATGAAGGATATGAAGGAAAAACTGTTGAATATACGGTCTTGTGGAGATCGATTAAAGATGACGATCTTCTTCTTTTTAAGCATGGTCATTAGGGGAAAAGGGCAAGGAGCAGTTCTTTCATTCTTAGTGTAATTAATGATTGGGACGTGGTTAAAATTTTTTCTTAGGAAAATTTTACATATTAAGATGTTGTTAAGAAATTTTAACAATTGATAAAACATTTCAAAGGATTTCTTCAAGAGGCGTGGTGTTCTCTAGGTTTTATAATTAAAAACTGGTACAATTACCTAATTTTATGTACATTGTATCACTTCGTATAATTTAGTGATTATGTACATATATGTATAACTAAGTACAAGTACAACTATGTATCAACCCCTATGATTATTTTTTATCACGCCTAATATAAGAAGACATGCAAAATCGCTTTAAAGTATGATGATAGAAATACATTAAGTGTATTAAAAGAGAAAAAGAACATAGTTTTTGGAGCATTCCAATTGAAGCACCTTTGGCACAAGCATAGTTGCTTAAACCAAAAAGTGATAGGTATGTGGATGCTTCTTCTTCGGACAGTATGTGTAGATAGAGAAAAATAATATTGGTTTGTGGTGAATGGTGTGTCCATATGATACTCGTTGAGAGAATATGGTTTAATAAGCGAACTAGATTGTCGTACTTTGTCACCAAATTATGAACAATTTGGAAGTTTTACATTCGTTTGTAGGTGTTTTGGAAGAAATATTAAGATTTCAACAAAGGATGTGAAGGAAAAAAGTTGAGTTAAAGATGACAGTGCTCTTCTTTTCAAGCACAGTCATTAGAGGGGAAACGGGCAAGGAGCATAGATTCTTCCATGCTTAGTATAGTTAATGATTTGGACGTGGTTGAAACTTTTCCTTGGGGAAGGTTAACATATTAAGATGTTGTTAAGAAATTTTACCAATTAATGAAACATTTCAAAGAATTTATGGATGTGGTGTTTTCCAGGGTTTATAATTCTGTTGGAGATATATGGTTTGTAAGTTCAATGGTTTAATTTTTTAATTTTGGTTTACAATTCATGTGAGTTTTATTTAATGTCTTTTAATGTGTTCATTGTTGCTTTTGAGTGCATTCCAAACTTGAAGAAACGGTTTTGAGAAAATACACCCAGTGCCAACAATGAGTGACCAAAAATGTGCAAGGAAAATTGGAAAGATGAATCCATGAACGGATTTTTATTAGAAAAGATAAATGAAGCTCTTGGAATAACAAATGTTAGTGATTAATGTTGTTAACGTTTTTACATCACTGTGCTTTGATTGTAATAATTTTCATGTGTTTTAATTCACATAATATTTATAGCATATGAGAACCAAGTATAGATGAATCTCCAATAATGACTCATGTCATAGAAAATGATGCAGAGGATAAGACGGACCGGTTGTTGATAGCTAAATGAAATGTCGAACATCTCCTGATAAACATATATTGTGGAAAATTTATAAAATTTGGATATGAATTCTCGAACAACCACCACAACAAATATGTACATTCTTAGCTCACGATAAAAACTATGGTAGGATTTTTATAGCGAAACTGCTAATGCTATGTCATCGGTAGCCATCATAGGTACCCCTTCTACGATAGCATTTTTTACGCTACATTATGTTCATATACGATGGTAATAAATGGACACGGTGATTAACATTATTATAAAACGAATTATTAATTATAAAAATTGATTACTATTCATATCGGATGCTATTATAGGTTCTCTACAATAGATGTTTGTAATTGCTATAGTTAATTTTGTTATGATATATAATATGTTATGATAGTCTATTTTGTATGTAATTTTAATTTTTTATGATATATAATATGTTTAGAAATCTCAATAAGAACCAACATTTTTCATAACAATAACTAAATATTCATAAGTGGACAATACATAACTCATAAGTTTAAGGAGCAGAAACATAGAGCAAAGTCTTCTCAGTATATGTTCTTAAGACAATAATATAAATATCTAAGCAAAGGAAAGTAACTTCTTGCCAGACTCGTGCTCATGCGCCCATGGCTGCTTGAAATGTTGTAGTGATTCTTTACGTGAGCTAACAATCAGTCCCTACGAGATAATCCAAAGGAAGAGTCGTAAGTGAACATTAAAGCATTAACTAACAATCAAGTAACTAACAATACCTTTGAGTCAACAAGCCAAATCTTCTTCTGGGTCTCATCTATTGGTGTTTCAGTCTGCAAAACGATACAATCACATATTCTTAGCTAGATGGACCAAATGTAACTAACTAATAGCAGGAGAGCCAAAGACTAACTAACCTCTTTCGAAATTTGAAGGAAATAACAGGAACATAAGACTGATGAGGACGAGGCAAAGATCCATAAGTAGATATCATTGTTAATCCTCCACCAGTAACATAAGGTAAACCTACAGAAGGAAAACTAGACATTCCATATATAGTCTTCTTAAAGGTACAGAATCACTTATATATCTTCGATTCACAGCTCTTGTTGATACCAACCTGATAAATTTAAAACGGTTAATCGCGGTTTCCTTCTTAAGAAAATGAGTTAAACTTTGGACTTACCCACAACAGAGACGACCAAGTAAGAGAAGTGTTATGGAATTAGCATCATAAGCCAACGCATACATTAAGTTTCCGATAAAGAGCGCAATGCTACTAAACACTAGAGGTTTGAAGTAAGATTTGTTGGACCAAGCAGTGAAATAAACTGATGAGAATACTTGATCTACAACCATAGATCCTAGAAAATCCATATACAGAACATTTAAGATTCCATAACAAGAAGGTATTATAGATGAAATTAGTGAAAGAAGAGTGGTAAGAAATGTTTATTTACAAAATGCTTGAAGACTCGTTGAAGCTAAGAGTAAGGATGATTACCACGGGTTCTTACATAATAATCAGCGAATCTATAGCCAATCCATTTGTTGAATTTCTTAAGTATCTTGCGGAGACCAATGGCATTCAACTCTAGGAATATCAGGACCTAAAGAAGGTCTCTTCCAATGTCTCTGTATGATTCTCGTAGCTCAACAATTCTTGATAGGCCAGACTGCTCAAATGTAGAATTATGAGATTCCCTCAATTTGGCTAATCACCATACAAGCAGCCCTTTTTGTTCTAAAATGAAAAGGACACTTTTCTCAATTTGCAAAAAGGTGAATCTGTATCAATCTCTTGAGGTATTTGATATTACAAAGTGATACCATCTAAATATCTAATCATTAGAATGGTTAATTTCTTATATGGTTCATCAAATCTTCTGGACAACTGTTTGTAAAAAACTTGAATATCAAGCATCCTTGAGAAATCTTTAAGAACATGAGGATGTTGAGATTCGGCTTGGATTTGTGCAGTGTATTGCTTTACTTTCTTCATCGTCAATTTGTAATTGATGTAGTAACTACAAAGGAAACCATCAAATCTTCATTAGCAACCAAAATCAGAAGATAAATCAAAGGGTTAAGAAAATGCATACACACTCCATTCTTCGATTTGTTTTCGCTGCATATATTTCCCAAAAGCCAACATCATTGTTATCTCACTAAGCAGAAAAAACTCTAATTAGGTAAGAGCCTGAAGACAAATTTGAAAAAACAACAACTAGATATCATATCACTTATACAAAGACTCTTCCTTTTGTCTTTAACTTCATGAAGCAATTAAAAATACATAATCATATTATCTATAGTCACTCACTAGTAACATCACAAAACAGAAAAGAAGAGGAAAGAACATTTTGGTTAGATTCAAAGCTTACACTGAGATATCAATCAAATAACCAATCCACAACAAGCCTTATCCAATGAATGAAACAGTAGATTTGGTTATTTAATCATATGACCTGATCATATGGATCTCTGAAGATTTTAGAGACTTACCTTCAATTTTATCAGAAGAATGAATCGATCTAATAGAACTATGAACATGCTGAGTTTCTAACATAGTAGTCACAATATGGTGACGATGATCAACACCAAAACAAAAACAAAGGTAGAAAAATTACATATATAGTGTTATGATCATCAAAAGGAAACAAATCTTAAGCTTCAACAGATGAGTCTGATCCAATGAGAAAACACAAATGTTCCGGTTTGTTTCCGTCGCTGTGACACCGAGAGATAACGAAAGTAGTAACACCGAGAGGATGAAGAGAGCTACAGTTGTAAATCTGATTGAAGTAGACATTGTTTGAGATGTGTTGAGTCAGTGAGATTGGACTGTGCAACTGTTGGGTTAAAGTATATATATCTATATATATTGAAGAGAAAAGTTTTGTCGTCACGAGAAAAGTGGAGAGCGAGAGATATAAGAGAGAATGTTTGTTAGAGGATAAAGGAAGAGAGAGAATGTTTGTTAGAGGATGAAGGAAGGTAGTATCAATGGCTGGTTTAAGGCAGAGAGTTAGGGTTTCAGATTTGTTAAGGTTCTAAGAAAAAATGGGGAAATGAGAGAGATATAAGAGAGAAATGAAAAATGAGAGAGGGAACTTTCTGATTTTCATTTAGTGTTTCAGCAAAAATTAGATTTTAGCTAGTATGCTATAATGTGGATTTATTTTGTAGTGAACATAAATAATAGAAGATGTACATCATGAAGGTGAACAAGGGAGTCAGAGATTGCAAGAGATTTAAAAGTTCCAAAGAAGTCGAAGTATGAGCTTGTGAAATTTAACCGAATACATTCTCAATTTGGTGTAATGCCAATTATACTCATCCAACAAGAATTAGGAAAGCTTAACACTTCAAATCGCTGAAACATACTTCTCATTAATAACTGATGCCAGTAAACTGAGATTCCATGTAGACGGTAGACCTATTGTCTTCAATGAAATTTCAGGTCTGAATTATTGATCAATCCCACACGGCTTGCAGGGGTTATCCTCAATAATAAGAGTAGATTACTGTGTAGTAAATTATCTTATGAATAAAAGTATATAATGACAATAACGATGACGCTCTCTTATTTGTTAACAAAAGCTTTGAGATCTCCCCACGTAGCACACTTATGTGGTTAATTCACCTACAGCACGTGGTCATTCATTTTTTGCTGATAATTTTCTTAATAAATTTATCTTGTTCAGACAGCTGCATAGCGGTCCCACGTTGGTCTAAGCCACTAACAGATAAGATCAAGTGAAATCTTCAGCGTGAGGATGCATTTTTTTTACTTACGTGCTCTTACCATTCTCACCGTTCGATACTTCTTAATTATACAATCATTTTTGATTGCAATAGTTTCATTAAAAAGAAAAGACTTTTACATACTCCTATTTTCGAGATGATCGTTGTTAAAGAGGGAAGGAACTATACTATTGAATCTAGGATGAAAGTCTTCTTTGGTTTAGGTTTATATTCGAAAGGAATGATTACAAGTACAAAGTAAAAAAAAGACGTCGATAAGTCCGACACGCTAAAAGGAGTATAGAAAATCTAAGGGAGTCGATTTATCTCTCCAACTTCTCTCAAGGATCTCCTTTCTCTCAAATTGCCGACATTTTCTTTGTGAGAGCTCTCTTTTTTTTTATAGTGCTCTCTTTGTCATCATTCGACTACGTAGAGCAGTTGGATAGACGTACTGTTTCTCTGGTGGGTTGGTTGATAGGCTACTGTTCTGCGGGTTTTAGGGGGACTAGGCACACTGTTCCTTCAGCGCATATGTCTTCCTCGTCGATTCCTGGGATGGGCCTTTGGTGTGGGCCTGCGAGGTGGACTTGCGGGATGGACTCAGCCCATTGGGCCTAGGTGAAAACTCATATCCTACCAATAAGTCCCCCCAGTTTGACGAGACCAATGCATTAATGGGTTCGTCGGACACGATGTGTTTGAAGGCCCAATGGGTCACATCGTCAAGAGGGGGCGTCCGTCTTTTGCGGAGGGATGCTCTGGATAGGCGAAGTGATTTTTGCAACGGTCGGCGTTAATTTTGAGGGAAGTTAGTTTCAAGGAGAAGCTGTCGTTATCCGGTCATTTATCTTGTTGCCGTTTCGTCTCCCGATCATTCCTTCTTCTGGCGTTTCGTCTTCCGGTTTAGCTTACTTGAGATGTTTCGTCTCACGATCACGCCCTTATATATATATATATATATCACAACTCTTTCATTTTGCCTCACTCTGCATCTCAAGCAAATGTATTTTTTGCTTTTCCTTCTCTCTACTTTCTCTCTAACTTTTCCCATCAACTAAGTTCTTTATTCTCATCGACGCGATGGCTTGCGACATGATGGACCTTAGTCTGGGTAGTGGTAGCAGTGGATCCGGGGGTAATGCATCGGATCAGAGGGCTGAGTCTTCTGTCGATGAGTCGTAGAAGGTTTCAGCGTCTCCTTCTTTCAGCCCCGAGCAATCCTCGGCTCGTCATTCTAACCCTGCGTCCGACCTTACAACTAGTACATCCTCCGACCATGCAGAAATGACAGGAAAATCTGCAGGGGGGTCGGTAGAACGTCGTGATCAGCAGACGGACCGAGAACCTTCTCTCTGAGAATGTCCTCTAGATATGGTCCCACTCTCAGCAAGACGAGGGAGTCGAGCCGCTGAATTGATTGATGGAAACGTTTAGCCAGCAATTCAGGATTCTTCCCCTTAGAAGAGTCAGCTGATCTGGTCCCCCTTACTGTAAGGAGGCAGCTTCTCGTGGAGCGACGAACGGGCATGAGGGACGGTTCAGAAGATTTTTCCAAGATGGGGGTGCTGATAGGGATTTCCAGGGTCCAGCCATCGAGCCATTCGTACCTCATTCGGACAAGGCAGGCTCTTTTGGATTGTCGTCCGCCGAGGCCGATAGGATAACTGGGGTAAAGCCATCCATTATGAACAAGGCGCAACTTCTCAAGCTGGCGAGGAAGTGCGGCTTTAGCGATCCTAATTTGGTATTTAGGATCATGGCCCCCAGGAAAGGCCGTAGGACCCCCCCCATAAGGCTATTTCTCTGTCTTTGAAGATTACTTCCTTGATGCACACTTATGGTTTCCCATCCCAAAGGTGTATGTCCCTTAATGGCGAAGCGACAGATGGCCATTTCTCAGAACGCGGTTTCATTATTCCGCAATCTAGTAGGGATCCTCGTATTGGCCGCGGAGGTCAGAGTCAACGTTTGTGGGAACGCCCAGCCGAGCTGGAGGCTGAGGCAAGAGGCTTTGCGAGATGAACCCCCAGCTGAACCTCCGTTATGATGATGCCAACAAGCAGAGATCCCATGTGATGAGGAAACTTGATAAGGTTTTTGGGATAAGGTGAAGGAGGCTGAGAGGTCGTGGTGAGTTGTTGTCGACGAGCGCTTTGCTAAAATTCATCACCATTTGGAGGAAAGACGCAGTGCACAGCCCGTGGAGGAGGCTATTTCATGTTTCAAAAGGGTTGCAGAGCTTTTTGACATGGTGAAAGGATTTGGCGGTGAGGTACTCGACCTGTTAGTCGAGTCAATGAAGGAGCAGCTAGAGGCGAAGCAAAAAGCTCGTGAAAAGATGGTCGTGACTGAGCTGGCTGACGAGGATCTAGTGGGTCCATCGATTGTCTCTAGAGAGCTTCCTCAGCCGGTAGATGACGGCGTCATGGATGATCAGGATGCTTGATTTTTATTTTCTTTCTTCATATTATTAAGACTTTTTTTGTTGTATCTTCTGAACTGCCTCCCGGCGATGTAAAAACTTGTTCGTTTAATGGAATATTTTCCCCTATTTTTGTTATCTCTGTGTTTTGTTTTTCTTACGTCGTCGGATGATTGTTTATGGGGATCGTCTTGAAGGCGCGGATTCGCGTTAACTTCAGCCTTCTCTGTTTATCCTAGATAGTTGATGATTGGGGGAGTCTAGGCTCAGCTTACTTGGTGATCGGAGTACTCTAGGAGGTGCAAGTATGTTACTTGGCTTTTTAAGTGCAAGTGTTATTGCATATTTTTTCATTATTCCATAGCGAAAATCTAGTTAGGATGTCCCTGCAAATTATGAACTCGACTTTATACTTGTTACGAAGTTCGGCTCGGTGAGATTGGACTCGACTTTTTTATTTTACGAGGTTCATCTCGGCAAGCTATGGCTCGGCTTTTTAGTTTTACGAGATTCGTCTCGGCGAGCTTGGGCTTGGCTTTTTAGTTTATTTCAGTTCTCGAGGTGAGATACGATATTGGATTGAATTTATTTTATATAAAGGAGGATAATGAGGGCGTCTATCCCCCCCCCTTTTTTTACAGCTTCACCCTTATTTTGGGCTGCCTACGTACCCATTATAGAGGGATCAAGACATTCGTAGTTCATGGTGCGACCATACCTGACTTAGTAGTGGTAGAGCTTGAGGTGTAGAGCATTCTAGGATCTCAGTTGCATCGCTCCATCGAGGTCGGCGAGTTGGTAGATTCCAGGTTTGATGATCTTTATAATCTGGTATGGGCCTTCCCCTTGACGCCTTGTTTTCCTGCGCGATATTCCTTGGTATTGTTGAAGATATGGTGTAGGACTAGGTCGCATTCGGAGAACCTCCTAACGTTGATGTTTTTGTTATAGTATCTTGCCGCAGCTTGTTGATAATTCTGGAATTGTAGTAGAGCTTGGTCGTGTATTTCTTTGGCTTGGTCGAGTCTGTCGTGTAGCATAGTTTCATTGATGTCGTTATATTCTGGGAGCTTCGGTATTTTTAAGATGTAGACATTGACTTCGGAGGGGACCATCGCTTCTATTTCGTATGCGAGGGAGAAAGGGGTTTGGTTAGTCGCTCTTCTGGGTGTCGTTCGGTACGACCAGAGAACTCCGTCGAGTTCGTCGGCCCACAGTCCTGTTCTTCGTTCGAGTCTCTTTTTGAGTCCGTTGACGATGGTCTTGTTTGTCGCTTTGGCTTGGTCGTTCCCTTGAGGGTATCTTGGTGTTGAATGGCTTAGTCGGATTTTCCATTTGGCGCAGAAATTCTCAAATTTGTGGGAATAGAACTACGTCCCATTGTTAGTAAATATCTTGTACGGTAGTTCATGCCTCCAGATGATATACTTCTATACAAAATTTTGAACTTCGACGTCATGTACTTCTGCATAGGATTTAGCTTCGTGTACTCTGGCCTCATCGTGCATCTCTTGGATGACGCGTTTAGTTTCGTTGGTTCTTGACGCAAAAGTTGTCCGTCCATCATCATGTAATGTGCCGCCTTCGATTTGAGTCATCGAGCTTCCCATTTATCTTCGGGTAGGGCGCCGTCTGCTATGTAGAGTTTGATCTCATCTTGCTAATCGGCTATTGGTGCCTCGTGATCGGTGCCAAATTTGAAGTCGTCTTCTGCGATTTCGTGGTCGTGGATGAAATGGACGAGATCCATGCCGATGCTTGGTTTCCGAATTTCTTTGACTGGGATGGTCCTACGAAGGTGTGAGTCATTGGAGGAGGCTATGGTTGCCAGTGCGTCGACTATTTTGTTTTTTCTCCTAGGAATTTTGACGATTTTAAAATGGTCTAGTTCTCGTGCCAGGTTTTGTACCACACGTAGATATGCGTCCATCTGCTCACTCTTGGCCTCGTAGTCTCCGGCGAACTGGCTGGCGATAAGTTTTGAGTCGCAGAAAGCTTGGATTTTCTTGGCATCGAATCCTCTTGCTAGTTTTAGTCCGGCGATGATGGCTTTGTATTCTGCTTTGTTGTTGGACGCATTAAAACCAGGGAGAAATGATTGTTTAAGGATATCGCCTTCAGGTGACTCTAATCATATTCAGTTCCCCGACCCTCCTGAGCAGGATGACCCATCAACGTGTAGGNTTGGGGGGGGGGGGGGGGGGGCTTCGGCTCCGTCGAATAGTTCTGGTAGGAGCTCGGTGATGAAGTCGGCGAGAACTTGCGGTTTAGCGCTTGTTCTTCCCATGAAGTTGATGTCGTACTCGCTGAGCTCGACGACCCACTTAGCCATCCTTCCAGATTGACTTGGGCTGTGTAGAATTGCGCGGAGCGGCTGGGCCGTCAGGATCGCGATGGAGTGCGATTGGAAATAGGGTCACAGTTTTCTGGCAGTGATGACGATGGCGTAAGCTAATATCTCTAGAGTTGGATATCGAACCTTGGCGTTATCTAGATTTTTGCTTGTGTAGAAGATTGGTCGTTGTTCTCCTCGGTATTCTCTGACTAAAACACCACTAACAATGGTGGTGGAGACCGATATGTAAAGATAGAGAGTTTCTCCATGTTCTGGCTTGGCCAGTATTGGTGGGGTTAATAGGTATTCATTCAGCTCCTTGAATGCATGTTCGTAATTCTCGTCCCACTCAAATCTTTTGTTCTCTTGAAGCAGCTAGTAGAAGGACAGGCACATGTCGGTTGATTTTGATATAAACCTGTTGAGTGCGGCGGTGCACCTGGTTAGACGTTGCACTTCTCGCGTGCTCTTCGGCGAGGGGAGGTCGATGAGAGATTTTACCTGCTTTGGTTTTGCTTCTATTCCTCTCTACGTGACGATGTAGCCCAGGAATTCCCCTGATGTTACGCTGAATGTGCATTTGGTGGGGTTTTGTTTCATTCGGTATTGGTTGAGGATGGTTAAGCAGGAGCGCATATGTTTGACGTGGTCGGCCTTGGATAACGATTTGACAAACATATCGTCGATGTATACTTCAATGGTTGTACCTAGAAGGTCGGAGAACATTTGGTTGACTAGTTTTTGATATGTTGCTCCAGCGTTTTTGAGCTCGAAAGACATGACCATGTAGCAATATTTCCCTTTTTCCGTGATGAAGACTTTTTTTCTCTATCGTTGTGGTGCATCATTATCTGGTTGTAGCCGAAAAAGCGTCCATAAAAGAGAATAACTCGTTCCCGACAGTTGTCTGGACGAGTCGATCTATGTGTGGGAGAGGATAGCTATCTTTCGGACAGGCTTTGTTTAGGTCGGTGAAGTCGACGCACACCCTCCATTTTCCATTCTTTTATTTACAACTACAGGGTTTGTTAGCCACTCTGGATACTTGAACTCGGCTATCGATCCAGCTCGTAGCAGCTTTTCCACTTCGTTGTTCACTTCTTGCGCTCTTTCCGGCCCTTGCTTTCGCCACTTTTGCCTGATTGGTTTAAATGTTGGGTCGACGTCCAGCTCGTGGAAGGCGATACCTGGGTCGATCCCCTTTATAGATTCTAGCAACCATGCGAAGGAGTCGGAGTATTCTTTCACAAAGATGATCAATTCTATTATGATTTCCTCGCCGAGCTCATGGCCGACCTTGACGCATCTCTCCAGGTTTTTGACGTCAATGTTGACATGGTCGATAGCTTTGTAGTCGGGCTTCTTTCTTATTTTGGGGATGTCCAGTCTCTCGGAGTTCCCTAGTTGTAGCTACTATAACTCGGCGCTCTTGCGAGCCTTGTATTCTGCGATGAAATAGGTAACACCGCTCTCTGGTTCCTTTGGAGAGTGATGGTTCCTCGAGCTGTCAAGATCTTGACGCACTGATGGAAGATGAAGACTACTACTTTGGTTTCTGAGAGCTAGGGGGTTCCCAGGATGGCGTTGAAGATGGGATGTTCGTCGACTACTTGGAAATTGGTGGCTACCGACCCGGACGGTGAGTTTAATGGTTCCTGTTGTCTTGACTGTATCGCCCTCGATGCCAGTGAGAGATTGCGTGGTCCTTTTGATAGCTTCCTCACTGATTTCCGTTTTGTGGAGGGTGATTTTGAAAATTATATCTACCGCAGTCCCTGTGTCGATGAGAATTCTAGTCACTTTGCAGTCTTTGATGATGAGTTCTACGAGGATGAAGTCTTTTTGAATATTCTCGACTCCTATTAGGTCGTCACTGGTGAATCAGATCGGTTCTTGTCTTAACGGTCCGCTGGCGGACCCTCCCCTTATGTTGAGGACCAAATCTTCTGGCCGCTCTGCCAACCGTATGGAGTTTCTGTATCGTTGGATTTCGCCCATGATGACGTTTATTCTTTGACAAGGATTAGGAATGCCTTATTCTCTCCCACTGTTATCTTACCGGTGTGGGGAGTCATGTTTTTGTTGACAGCGTGTCTTTCTTGTCTTCCTCTTGCGTCATGGTTTTGGTTTGGCTGATAGTTTTGTGAGTGCTCTCTCTGGTTTCTCGGAGGGTATTGGTTGGGTTGCCTCTGCCTGTCTTGTCCCTGACTCTCCTGGTATTTTTTAAGCAATGTATCCTTTAAATGACGGCAATCGACTGTGCTGTGACCTTGACGGTTTTGGAACTCACAGTAAGCATTGTGATCGTCGTCTCTTCTCTGCGTTGCCTGCGGTTTTGTTCTTCGACGAGGTAATTAGCGTATCTTTTTCCTTTGTCATGCTTGGCTTGGCCTCATAGAACTGTCGAGGTTCAAGCTGCTCTTTCTTGTCTTTTGTGTTGTGGGTTTTGGTGTGTTTACGTGCCATTGCGGCTTTTTCTCCTCAATTTTGATGAAACGGTTGGCTCTGTGCAGGGCGTCTTCTAGGGTTTGTGGCTGGTTCAATAATAGCTTATCTCGAAATCTGGATTTTTACCAAACCGTATTTCTGAGTGCGGCGATGGCGGCTTCATCGGAGATGGCTACTCTCGAAACCACCCCTTTGTATTGTTCTATGAATAACTTGAGGGGTTCTCGGTGTCCCTGGCTTAGTGACCATAGGTCGGTGGTCGACGCCTTTTTCTCCATGAACATAGATTAGTGGTTGACGAAAGCTGTTGACGGTTGTTAGAAGTTGTCGATAGACCTAGCTTCTAGGTGGGAAACCATGAGAGCGTCGCTCCTCCTAAATTTTCCACGAATAGTTGGCAGAGGCCAGCGTCCCTTTCTTCGGCGGTGAATTGGGCGCGTTCCATCGCGATCGTGAAGGCGGTCACATAGTGAGTAGGGTCGGCGTTTCCCTCGAACATCGAGAATTTGATCTTGGTCTTTGTTATCCTTTTTGTGAACGGGGATCTTTGGGTTTCTTCGACGACCCGCTCGATTTCCGGAGCCGAAGTTGTGGCTCTGTGAACGAGTGAGCTCATTTCCCTCAGCTGGACTTTCAGTGCCCTTATCTCTTCGCTCTGGTCGGTGAGGTTACAGTGTAGAGGTGGGTCTATGCGGCGATTTGATTCATGACTTTGCAGGCCGTCCGGCGTTGCTGTTTGGACATTGGTGGATCTGAAGAGGTTTCTATTCAGGACTTCTAGTTCGACTCTTCGTAGGCTTGTGGTCATTACCGCTTTGAATTTTCTCCTCAACTGTCGGGATTCCTTTTCTTGCTCTTCCAGTCGACGTAGTAGCGTTTGATTAGTTTCTTCTTGTGTGGGTACTCCTTGGATCCTGTTCATTTGTCCAGTCGGTGTCTGGTGGTCGTCGACCCCGGTGATTTGTCCTACGAGATGAGTCACGTCTTCAATCTGGAGGTAGTCGTCTATGTGAGTTGTGTTCATCATGTCTTTAGTGCGTTGTCGAGTTGAATGTTAGTTCCTTTCAAATAGTCTCCAATGGAGTCGCCAATTATTGAATCTAGGGTGAAGGTCCCCCTTGATTTAGGTTTGTATTTGAAAGGGATGATTACAAGTACAAAGTAAAACAAGGGTGTCGATAAGTCCGACGTGCTTAAAGGAGTATAGGAAATCTAAGGGAGCCGATTTATCTCTCTAACTTCTCTCTAGGATCTCCTTTCTCTTAAATTGCCGACCTTTTCTTTGTGGGAGCTCTCTCCCTTTTTATAGTGCTCTTTTTGTCATCATTCGGCTACATAAAGCAGTTGGATAGACGTATTGTTTCTCTGGTAGGTGGTCGATAGGCTACTGTTCTACGGGTTTTAGGGGGACTAGGCACACTGTTCCTTCAGCGCTCTGTCTTCCTCGTCGATTTCTGGGATGGACCTCTAGTGTGGGCCTGCGAGGTGGACTTTCGGGGTGAATTCGGCCCATTGGACCTGAGTGGAAACCCATATCCTACAGGAATACGATATATTGTCCTTGAGATGTGTGTATGACGAAAAAAAGAAAATTTTCTTTCTTGTTGGTCCAGAATGTTTAAATTTTTATTCTAAATTAACTGGCTATCTCCAGTTGAAGTAACAAGGATCCCTTTTTNTCTCTTCCCCCCCCCCCCCCCTCAACATATACTTGTCAAAAAAATTTCTCCCTAAACTTTAAAGGTGCATTTAATTACACCCAAATTACTATTCTCATTTACAAAACCACAAAAACTATTCGATTTGATTTATCCCCCCCCCCGATTCATTAAAATCAGTAATTGCATTATTAATTTAATAAATCATGACTTAAAATCGCGATGTGATTTAATCTTGGTTAACCAGTTAACCAAAAGGAAAAAAAGAAAAAAAAGTTACATAGAACGTGAGTATATACTAGTGCTTTTTTAGCGTAGGATTCTTTCTCTGTATATAAATCGTTCTTTACAGAGAAATCACCTAGTGTGATGATATGTGAGTGAAATTGAGAGAGGAACTCACGAGGTAAGAGGAAGATGGAAAGTCACGAAGAAAGAGAGGAAATCGCAATAATGGTGAGTGGAAGCGAAGCTGCCAATAAATAAGAGAAAGGTAATGTAGATGAAGAAGATGATATTCCTTGTAGATTTGAGTTAGAGATAGAAGAATCTATTGTTGATTTTGAAGATGAGTTACCAACTGATAATAATGCAATTCCTGAAAGTGATGTTGAAGATGATGAGTCTGTGGTTAGGAACGGAATCCGCAGAGATAGAACTGATGATAGATTAGCTTTAGGAGCTGCATTTTACAGCGGTTTAGAATTCAAAGAAATTACAGTATGCTTGGAGGACAGGAATGGAAATTGTGCAAGATAGGTGGGATAACAATAAGCTTAGCTTCATGTATGCGATGGGTGGTAAGTGAAAATGGCGAGTATATTGTTTGTATGACAAGCCTGCACAGAGATGGTTAATTAAGACTAGATACGAACATCATAGTTGCACTCCTAATGGGAAATGCAAGCTTCTAAAAATTTTCTTTAATTGTTAGGTTATTCATGGACAATCTAAGAGAGAATGTGGATCTTATGCCTGAGAAAATTCAAAATTTGGTAAATGAAACATGGAAGTTTGTTAGCACAAGGAATCAATGTCAAAGAGGTAAATTGCTTGCATTGAAATGGATAGAGAAAGAGTATGCAGAGCAGTTGGGCCACTTGCGTGGATATGTCCAAGAAATACTATCACCAAATCCATATTCAAGTGCTTTGTGGAAACTATTTCAAATGCAAATGGAGAGGATGTATTTGAATATTCTATGTCTGTTTTGATGTGATCAGAACACAATGGAGAGGTTATTGTAGACCAATTGTTGGTCTTGATGGAACCTTCTTAAATGTTGTTGTAAAAAAAGTTCTACTTGCTGCATTTGGTCATGATTCACAAAGACGGAAGACTACAGTGATCCTTTATTGGAAACAACAAATAGAAGAAACAAAAAAAGATGGAAGGGAAACATGGCAAATCAACACCAAGAAACAACTCACAAAGCTCCAATAAAGCATAAACCCAAACACATTTTCTTCATGTTATCATGAATCATTACTTCCATGTCTTACCTACAATTATATGTAAGCAAGCAAGACATGAATCATCACTTCCATGTCTTTCCATGTCTTACCTACTCCTCCTGCTTGTCCAAATCCATTTTCTTCATCTAATTCTGCTTTTGGAAACAAAGCATTTTGTACAAGAGTCTTTGCTTGTAGTTGCTTCTTCTCTTATATGATATGATTCTGATACATGATCACCATTTTGTAAAGACTTTTGCATTGATCTTGCTGCAGCTAACTCCATCTCTAAGTTTAAAATCGTCTTATCCAATTCCTCAAGATCAACACACAAGATTATTAAACATCACAAGTTCTACAAAGCACTTTGACAAAATCTTTCACCTTTTGCTTATAACTCAGGAGATGTAATCACGAAATATTCAAGTAACAAGCTTACACATGAATGACTTAGATTCAATTTTTCTATAAGACGTTACTAAGTTTATCAAAGAACACACTCAAAGAGAGATATATTCAAAAAAGAGTTATCTTGATGCCTTCGCTATTGAATTATTGATATCTTCATGAAGACCTTGTAAGAGAAGTTTTACAGCGTTGTCTATATCGCAAGTTCAATGCAACCATTTATACAAGCTCGATGTAGCCATTTTCTATATCGGTAACCCTATCATGAGAAATCGATTTGAGCCATTTTCCTTTCTCAATATCACTCACAAATCATCACTCTAGATGTTCTCTCTGTAAATAGCGATTATTTGGGGGGGGGGGAATATACAGAGAAAAAAAACCCTATGTTGGCAGCTCTATCGCGACTCAAATTCTCTGTAATTTTTCTTTTCGTTCTTTTCTTTAACTTCGGTTAAGTAAGATTAAATCACAACAAGATTTTAAATTACATTTATTAAATTTACAACGCCATTATTGATTTTAATGAATTAGAGAAAAATAAATCAAATTTAGTAATTTGTATAGTTTTATAATGATGAATAGTAATTTGGATGTAGCTAAATTCAACTTTGGAGAAAAAAGTTTGACAAGTATATATTGAGGGGGAAAAGAATAGATAACCCCTTTTTATATTTATATTAATCTCTCTTCCACCATCAAAACCGCATAAAGCATTTTCTTCTACTCACTTTTGATATTTTTGTCACTGCTTTGGAGCTGTAATATTCTTGAATCTATTCCTTTTTCTCTTTCTCGTTCGTGTATAAACGGTGATCAAGCCCTTCTTCTCTTTTGACATTTCCTTTACCTAAATTTGTCTGAACCAAAACCTAATTCTTGAAGTAAAAGAAAATGGTGTCAAGATCGTATTCAAATCTGTTGGAGCTTGCTTCAGGAGACTCTCCAACGTTTGGGCGTATGAACCGACAGATCCCTCGGATCATGGCTGTAGCTGGAATTATGTCCAACATCGATAACGACTCTAAAGAAACTGATCTCTCTCCTAAAGATCGTATCATCATTGTAGCTAATGAATTACCGATACGAGCTCAGAGAAAGCTAGAAAATCACATTGATACTAGTACTAGTACTACTTCTTGTAGCAAAAATTGGCACTTTTCTTGGGATGAGAATTCTCTACTCCTTCAATTGAAAGATGGGTTAGGAAACGAAGCCTTTGAAGTTATCTATGTAGGTTGTTTAAAAGAAGAGATTCATCTTAATGAGCAAGAAGAAGTATACCAGCTTCTTCTCGAGAATTTTAAGTGCGTACCAACGTTCTTACCTTTGGATTTATATAGCAGATACTACCATGGATTCTGTAAGCAACAGCTTTGGCCTTTGTTTCATTACATGTTACCACTCTCTCCTGATCTTGGAGGTAGGTTTGATCGGTCTCTATGGCAAGCTTATGTTTCTGTTAACAAGATCTTTGCGGATAGGATCATGGAGGTGATTAATCCGGAGGATGATTTTGTCTGGATACATGATTATCATTTGATGGTTTTGCCTACCTTCCTAAGGAAAAGGTTTAATAGAGTGAAGCTAGGTTTCTTCCTCCATAGCCCATTTCCATCATCAGAGATTTACAAGACTTTACCTATCCGTGAAGAGCTGCTTAGAGCATTGCTTAACTCTGATTTAATAGGCTTCCATACTTTCGATTACGCTCGACATTTCTTGTCTTGTTGTAGTCGAATGCTCGGTCTTACCTATGAATCAAAGCGAGGATACATTGGACTTGAGTATTACGGTCGAACGGTGAGTATCAAAATTCTTCCTGTAGGGATCCACATGGGTCAGCTTCAGTCAGTTCTGAGTCTCCCTGAGACTGAGACAAAAGTCGAGGAGCTCATTGAGCAGTATTGTCGAAAGGGAATGACAATGCTGCTCGGTGTAGATGACATGGACATTTTCAAGGGGATAACCTTGAAGCTATTAGCTATGGAGCAGTTGCTTATGCAACATCCTGAATGGCAAGGGAAGGTTGTGTTGGTTCAGATAGCTAATCCGGCGAGAGGTAAAGGCAAAGATGTTAAAGAAATGCAAGCTGAGACATATTCGACTGTTAAACGGATTAATGAGACGTTTGGGAGACCTGGGTATGATCCGATAGTGTTGGTTGATGCACCGTTGAAGTTCTATGAACGCATTGCTTATTATGTAGTTGCTGAATGTTGTTTGGTAACTGCGGTTAGAGATGGTATGAACCTTATACCTTATGAATACATTGTTTCCCGTCAAGGCAACAAGAAGCTAGACAAAATTCTTAAGCTGGATCCAAATCGTAGTAATCATAAGAAAAGCATGCTGGTGGTTTCTGAGTTCATTGGTTGCTCTCCATCGCTAAGTGGAGCCATTCGTGTTAATCCATGGAATGTTGATGCAGTGGCTGATGCAATGGATAGTGCACTTGAAGTGGCTGAACCTGAGAAACAGTTAAGGCATGAGAAGCATTATAAGTATGTGAGTACACATGATGTTGGTTATTGGGCTCGTAGCTTCTTCCAAGATCTTGAGAGAAGTTGTTGTGAACATGGACGAAGGAGGTGTTGGGGAATTGGGTTTGGTCTCACTTTCAGAGTCGTGGCATTAGACCAAAGCTTCAGGAAGCTATCAATGGAACACATAGTAACAGCTTATAAGAGGACAAAGACTCGAGCCATTCTTTTGGACTATGACGGTACTTTAATGCCACAGGGTTCTATTGACAAAAGACCGTCTTCCAAGTCAATCGACATACTCAACACCTTGTGTAGGGACAAGGGTAATCTGATCTTTATTGTTAGCGCCAAAAGCCGAGAAACACTGTCAGACTGGTTTAGTCCTTGTGAGAAGCTTGGAATTGCTGCTGAACATGGATATTTTCTGAGGTAATCAACCGAAACTTCTTAGTTCTTATTTTGCTGCACTATCTTTAAACTAATAAACCAGGGGTGCTACACAGGCTGAGGAAGTCAGAAGAATGGGAAAACTGTGTTGCAGCAACAGATTGTTCTTGGAAGCAGATTGCAGAGCCTGTGATGGAACTTTACACCGAGACAACTGATGGATCAACAATAGAAGACAAGGAGACTGCTTTGGTTTGGAGCTATGAAGATGCTGACCCTGATTTCGGCTCATGTCAAGCTAAGGAACTTCTGGATCATCTTGAAAGTGTTCTTGCCAATGAACCTGTAACAGTCAAGCGAGGACAGAACTATGTTGAGGTCAAGCCACAGGTCTGTGTCAAAGAAACCTTTGCAGTTGTCTCACAGTTGTAACCGTCATTGAGTCCTTTGTTATTGTTGATGTAATGCAGGGGGTGAGCAAAGGAATTATAGCGAGAAGGATGCTTTCGATGATGCAAGAAAAAGGAAAACTACCTGAGCTCGTTCTCTGTATTGGAGATGATCGGTCTGATGAAGACATGTTTGAGGTGATATGCAGTTCTGCGGGAGGCCCTTTGATTGCCCCGCGAGCTGAGGTTTTCGCCTGTACTGTTGGTCAAAAGCCTAGCAAGGCTAAATACTACTTGGACGACACTAGTGAGATTGTCAGGTTAATGCATGGTTTAGCTTCTGTTTCAGAGCAGATCACTCCTGTTTAAATATCAAAAAGAAGAATTAGAGAGAGACTATTTTAGATACCAAATGCAAATGTAATCTTCTTTTAATCCTTTAAAAACTAAAACCCTTAAACGTATTTCTTCTTGTTAACTTGTGAGACTAGACTAAGAAACGAAATTAGTTTCTTCTTAGATTTAGCAACTTCGTCTTGTGAATGGAGATACTCAACGGGAGCACATGTAAAAGAACAGAGAGAGCAGTAAAAGTTTCCAGCATCATCGTAAGCAGCTGGCGAATCCACACATTGCTCATGAACCATTACTTTGCATCCTTCCCCAGAGCAAAACAACAACTTCCCACTTTCTTTGCACTCGATACATTTGTATGGACTTAATTCATGACCAAATGATTGGCCCACCATTCCTCGTGGCCTAGCTTGATTAGTCTCTTTGCAATCACTTCTTCTCGTTAGCTCTTGCCCACTACAAGACAATGCTTCAGTATCATCCTCAGAAGACTGTTCAATCATCTGATTTAAAGAAAACGAATGAAGTCTCATTTGAGCAAACAAAACCAATGAGATCTGAAGGGAGCTTTTAAGCAAATACCAGTTCCAAAGCACATTTTGGCAGGCAAAGAAGTTTGCTTTTGATAAAGGGTAGAAGATTCCATTTTGATAGTCCAGGTGCGCCTGGTTTCAGTTCCGACAGTGGTATCTACAAAAAGAAGGTTCGATCGAGCAACTTATGTAACCACATGAATAGAAATTTGGATCAAACACGTATACCTCATCCAATATACAGTGGAGCACATATTCACAGCTGTCGGACGAATCAAACTCGATCTTTGAGTTAGCTTCAGAACCAACGTCATTACTATATCCAGAATCAAATAAAGACGCCAAGCATCTGAAAGCTACCATCTCATTGGTATGTTCACCCAGATAATCTGGAAGCTTAGGACTCAATTCAAACANATCTCAAAAAAAAAAAAAAAAAAAAAAAAAATTGAAATTTAGAACCCTAGAAACGGAAAGTGATGCAAAATTCTATTACCATGTATCATCCAGAGCTCAGTTCTGAATTTGGCCAAGTATTCTATTATCCAAATCCAGTTATCAAGGTCTGGATTCCCAGTTACATAGCGATCACATAAACTTTCTGGTTTCGATGGATCTGTAGAGCTTCTGTGCATCGTAGGAGCCTCCATCACCGCTACACTAAAATATGATTGTAACTCACTGATCAATAAAATCTCAGAACATGCTATCGCAAGACTGAAAAAATCATGGCCGTTTCAATGGAGTAAGCAGAGATTCATTACGTTACAATGGAAAGACAGTTTTAACTGAAATCCCTAAACCTAGAAAATATTCTCGAAATGAAATACAGTGTACCTCCTTCTCAACAGAGATACTTTCTCGGACCATTTTCTTGTTTGACTAACAAATAAAGGAAACAACTACTCATAAGCCCCATTTCATTTAAAATAACTTCTCATAAGACTCTCTTATAAAATTTCTTTTTAAAAAATAAAATAAATTTTTGAATCCAAAAATATGATAAAGCACATTTTTATTCTTAATGAATTCAACAAATTACCAATCCAACCACACCAAAATTGGATAAACTCACATAATCCAATTGCAATTGAGTAATTTGACTTAAAATAAAAAAATTCACCCAATTTATTGTACTAAACCGAAATTGATTTGTCTTCTTTTTGCTCAAAATTGATTTGTCTCTCTTCATCACAAAAACTACAAACCCACCTCTCCACTCTTGCGATTTCTTCGGATTTCAACTCATTTGCGAATCATTTGCGATTTAACGTTCCATGTTGTCGATTTGCTAAAACTAAGCTTCTCATTTATGGGTTTATCTGGAACAAAAAAGGATTTATGGGTTAACTGGGTTAACTAAGATAACTATGTTAATTTAGTTTAACTAGGTTTAATTTGGTGTAATTATGTTTAAAGAGTTTAACTAGTAATACTACGTTGACTATGTTTAACTAGTTTTAACTTGTTGTAACTATGTTTAAAGGGTTTAATTAGGTGTAACTAGGATAACTACTGGGTTTAATAATAGGACTGAAAAATTATCAAATAATTTATGTTTTTTGTTTTTTTGTATCTTGGTGAGCTAATGCAGTCGCTTTTTTTTAATTTCCACCAGACTACTTTAAGCATTATCCGAAGATCCATACACGATGTCATTTTAAGGATGTCGTGGACTTTATTAAAGGTCTAAAAGGGACCGAGTTAATGTGGTTTCAAGAGTATATGCAGTCTAGGAACTTTTTCCACATGCTTTTGGAAAAGAACTATAGGCTTTTGGGACTGTGAACACAAGTAGTACGAATAGCAAAGACAGACATGCAACACGAACTATGGTTTGTGGTAAACGACGTTCTAATTCGATACTCGATAAGGGAGCACAAACTTATATCAGGGTGAAACTGTTATCAATCCCCTCCAAATTACAACGATGTGGGTAGTTTAAAGTTTGTGGAAGCATTTCAAAAAGAGACTACCACTATTGCGAAGAATGGAGAAGAAAATGTTGCGGCAATGGTGGTGGTGGAGCCGGATGAGGATATGAAGGCTGAAGAATAAATATAAGTAAGAAAAAATAAAGTTTAACTAGCCGACAAAGCTGCCACGTACGCCGCCAAATAAGTATAACTAGGAGTAATTAGGTTTAACTCATCGAGTATTTGTACATAGTTATACCAAAGAATTCAGTTATTCTTCATCAAATTTTTTTTTGTTCCATGAATTTTAAATATTTTTATTAAAAAGTTATTTTTTAAAAACAAACATGTGTAAAATTAGTAAATTTTTATTTTTTTATAATTTTTTCAAAATTTATTCGAATAATTTATCCAATTTTAAGAGTTCCAATTATTAAATATAACTATATTGATAGTAATAATTTTTTTAATTTTTTAAATTTATGAAAAATTATAATTTTAAAACAGTTTTGTTAAAATTTTAAAATAAAAACATCTTACAAAAATACTTATTATTTTTTGAAAATTTTTTAATTTACTTTAGAAATTTTAAAATTTTAAATGTTACAGATTTCTTGGAATATTAATTTTAAACAATTTTGTATTTTCTTAACAAATTAATTTTTTTAGCAGAAGTATTTATTATTTAATGAATTTGTTTTTATTTAGTTTAGAAAATCTAAATTTTAAATTTTATAGTTCATTGGAAATTTCAGAAATATTTATTAAATTTTTATTAAAAAGCTAATTTTTTTAAACGAATATGTGTAAATTTGGTAGATAATTGATAGTTGATATATTCTATTTTTTAATTTTTTAATAAACTAGATTTTTAAAAATTTTGTTATTTTTAATTTTTTTACAATTTTGTAAATTTTATTTTAATTACATTAGTTGTATTAATAAAATATTTATTTTAGATGTTAATTTCATATTTTTATATTATACTAATCAATAATTTAAAATATACTTTCAGTTTTATCTATTTCTTTTTTTTTTTGATTAAATGTTAAATTTATTAATCAAAAATGTTTACTATACAGTAAAAAAGAATGAGATAAAAGCTGGGAAGAAAGAAGCTCTTAGGTGTGATATGTGTTCCGAGATGCCTCGTTAAAACCCATTACTAGAAAACCCCATGGGACAAAACTAGTAATGGGAAAAAGAGTACATACCCGGGAACACCACCTATAGAGCCTGAAAAAACATAATACTGTGTGGTACATGTTAGGAAAAATCGAGACAAAGAGAAAAATATCGGCTGGGACTATTAGGTGAAGTGTAGCGTAATCCATCTGGCGATAAGTGTAGAGTGGTCCGTGGATTGAGTTGGTCGCATGCTGATCAAACGATCGCGGATCGTGTGGATGATGAGGGTACGGGTGCGTGAC
>OVBE01001948.1:0-33276 GCA_900406425.1 Iberis pinnata | reverse complement strand
ATATTCCGATTACATAGGTAGAGTCTTCTTCAAAAACTTTCATCCTCGTCCACGTCCCCAGCCGATAGCATTCTGTAACCGTTACTTCTGATTGCAGTTATCCCCGCTCTCTCCGTCATCTTGCACATCTTCAGTTCCCCCTTCACAAACCTGCGTCATGACAATGCGTATATATCATGACAATGCGTAATAATATATTGTCCACGTCAACAGTAGTTTCAAAGTGTTTGGGTATTATAACCACTTCATGTGGACATCAATTTCTGTTGATTTGTGTCATACCTTATCAACTTGGTTGTCCACTCCTTCTTCCTCGTGTGAGGGTGAACCTCTTTCAAAAGATCCCTACACCAACAAAATCGCAATTTTGTCCATGAAGAATGAATTATCCAAAATGAATTGTCCAAAATGTGAGGTTGTCCACAAAAATCTTCCACTTGTTCCTCCACCCTAATTTCTGATGATACCTACATCATTACACTGATTATATTAGCTTGTATATATAGGTGATTTTGACCATAACTTGTGTATTGTCCACTGTATGGGCTTTCGCAAAAGTTTGATTGTGATCTACAAGAACATTACCACTACTGGGATAGGGTCAGGATTGGCTTCAGTTGGAATAGCAATGAACGTGTCTTGGCCTCCAACATCCTACGCATCCTGTCCATAACGGGTGAGTTACATATGTCTACTTACTTTTGTCCACTTAGTGAACCCATGATAAAAGGGGGTTTGTACATAGTGTTTACCTTCTCCAACTAGAGCTGGAAGTCCCACAGCCCGGTACGACGTAATAGATCCATGCATGCCTTCTCGAGAGCCGCATTACTTAGAGTCTTATGGGCTTCTGGATCGCTCGATAAGGGTGGTGTTGCGCAACCTGCGTACGTGTAGTCGTTATCGCTAGAATCTGAATCTGAATCTGAATCCTCACGTCGCCTACATATTTCAAATTCTCCTCCGACATAGAAACTCGTGTCATCTTCATCTTCACCCTTTATTTCAAATATAATGGACATATAAGGGTATGATCTCATAATGCAATGTTATAATGTAACTCGGGCCCATGGTACCTACCTGACTCGGATTACTATTGTTCTTGAGCACGTTAGACATTAAGTAGTTGTGGACATCTGAGTTGTCCACGGATCCGCTTTCAAGAGCTTGGCCGTGCGGGACAGATTCTGGTTCCTGAGTTCCCTTCGTAAGCGTAGTTGAACCAGACGGCTTATGTGCTACGGCCGAAGAAGAAATCAGCGAGGACCCTGTTTCTGGACGCATGCCGAGCAGTATTTGAACCTCGTGTTCGTCGGCCGTTGTTGAAACCGGTTCGTTTTCATCGAAACGGAGCTTCTTTCTCACCGGCGACGACGTTTCCATTCTCTCTCTTCTTTGAATCCGAATTTTTCTCTGCAGGTAGAAATTGAAAGTTCTGCAGAAATAGGATAATGCAAAATTAAGTTGTAGTTGTATCGAAAACAGAAAAAGTAATCTCTGCAACAATATGGCATGTCACATCTTCGAGCCAGCTGTTACGAAATGTTACTTTCAATTGTAGAAGGTTATTATTTTTTATTAAATACGAAAGGGTAACGAAAGTAAAATGTCTCGAAGTGACATTTGGTAATTTTCTACACAATATACCAATATGGTATATTTGGTAAAGTCCCATATTTTTATGGCACTTCCAATAATTCACTCTAGAAACAATGGCATTCTATAAATTTTTATTTTTAAATGAATATATAACAAATTAACATTTTACATGTTATAGAATCATATTGGTGATTAATTTCTCCAAAAATATCTTGTTTGTTATAATGCGAAATTTATAGGGAAATTGCACTCAATAATGAATTTACAACCTATAATTTATAAATTAACACCTACATCTAGGGTGAACTCTCTCATCAAACAATATATTCGTATATATCCTTAGTAACAATTGTCTCTTTCTCACACGTATGACTATTTTTTGTTGTAGTCAGAATTTTTTTGTCTAGGTTTAGGATTTATATTTTAGGGTTTAAGGTTTATATTTTGGGGTTTAGGGTTTATATTTTGGGGTTTAGGGTTTATACTTTAGAGTTTAAGACTTATATTTTGGAGTTTAGGGTTTATACTTGGGAGTTTAGGGTTTACATTTGGGAGTTTAGGGTTTTTTATGTTGAAGTTTAGGGTTTATATTTTGAATTTTAGGGTTTATATTTTATAGTTTAGGGTTTATTTTCCGGAGTTTAAAGTTTATATTTTAGATTTTATGGTTTATATTTTTTGGAATTTAGGGTTTATATTTTGGAGTTTCAGGTTTATACTTTTGTTTTTGGAATTTAGGGTTTAGCCAATGTTTTATACATAAGTAGTCCGACTCTTTTTTCCATAGTCCGACTATTTATGTGTTTATATTTCAATAAAACGTAAATTCACTATTCACTAATTTATAAAATTTATGTCCATTTTAATTAATTTAATCATGTTGGATTCAGAAAAATGTTTTTTTTTAAGATAACTTTTGTAATTTAATTATTTGATTGTATATGCTTTTATTTGTAAATATAATGAAAGGGGTGAAAATTTTCAAATTAAAAAGAGAGAAAGCATGACACATGAAGAGTGAGAGGTATAAAAAAGATACGGGGGTTGTATTGATTTTGGAAAAACTAATATTTTTTCCAATTGGATAGTTAGTGAATTAACAATTTATTTTTGGTTATTTGGCAAATTTACCCAAACTTATATAATAAAAAAAAAAAACATATAAAAAATATTAGCTATGAGTGAATATATAATATATTAGTATAGTACTTTTTAAATAGATGATAAATTCTATTTTACTTTAATACAATTTAATGCGCCTACTAAGGAAAAGTTGTAGCTCCCCATTACTACCTATATAAGTAAAGAGAGAGTATAACGTGTTAAGAAAATGTGGAGGCTTAAGATTGGAGATGAGATGATAGTCACTTGTTCTCCATGAACAACTACGTTGGGAGCAGAGGCAGATTTCGGAGTTCGACGAGGTTAATGCAAATAACAGATCACGTTTCAAGGCCAGTGCTTATCTTATATGGCGGATGCAGGTAAACACTTTTTCTACTGTTGGGATGTTAAATTTTAATCAACTAAAAAAATTATATACACGAGTTTGAAGGTAAAAGCACCTTTTTAATATAATAGTTTAATAAGCTGAAATTTGAAAAAGTGCAGAGCTACAAGACAAACATAGCATTCTTGAAGAAACATGGCTCTGCATTTAAACCAATAATAATAATATTAATATTAATAATAACTACAATGCAGTTCATAGTTATGTGGACATATATGTTTTTACCACCGAAATCAATTCTGTCCTTTTTTATAAACTAGTACGGTGTAGTTAGATAGATGACTTTTACTCACCAGAAATATGAAATCTATTTTTTTATAGAAAAGTGTCTTTCGGTTTTAAATTTGGGAAATTTTGATAAATACACTGAATTTACATAACCATTTGAACAATATACCTAATTTTTAACAATTTGAAAATATATCTTTGCTAGATAAAAAGACTATAGTACCTTTATTTAATATTTATTTATATAAATAAAATAATAATTTTTATTCAAGCAAAAAAATGTAATTAATTTTTATTTACTAATTTTATCTTGTTAATTATGTTAATGATTTTTTATGTTACTGATTTTTAATTTTTTACATGGTCGATTTATTGAACCAGTTGACTTATTTTTTATATTCATCGTTTTATAAATTTTGTTTTCGATTTATTTCTCACTATAAAATAATATCATTATAGGTTGAATTTTAATGAAGTTGATTAATTAAGGATAATTGCACCAAATAAATATTATATACTCTATAATTAACAAACTAACATATATCCCTTACCTCTACACACTTTCTCACCTGACACTTTTTCATATATACAATTTTAGACTTTCTCTTTCCTTTCATGTCTCACTCTCTCTTTCACTCACTCTCTCTCACTCGCTTCTTTTTTTTCCCACCCCTTACGTTAATATACGAACTACTTAAGATATACGGACTACTCAAATTATTTTTGGGGTTTAGGGTACATATTTTGGGTTTAGGGTACATATATGGGGTTTAGGGTATATATTTGAAGTTTAGGGTATATATTTTGGGTTTAGAGTATATAATATATACAAATAAAACTTTTTCCATCCCTTTCCAGAATATACAAACTACTTCAGATATACAAACTACTCAATTTATTTTTGGGGTTTAGGGTACCTATTTGGGATTTAGGGTATATATTTTGGGTTTAGGGTTTATATTCAGGGTTTAGGGTTTACATTCGGGGTTTATGGTATATATTTGAGGTTTATATTATAGAGTTTTTGACACTATTCACTATTTCATAAATAATTGTCCATTTTTAATAATTTTAATCATGTTATATGTAGAAAAAATATATGTCTTTTTGTAACATTTTTGTTATTTAGTAATTAAAATTTTATGTTTTTATTAAGTTTACAATATGTTGGATGGGATGTAAAGTGTTAAAAAAAAATAATTTCGTACAAGAGAAAGAGAAGAAAGAAAAAGAGAGTAAGAAGAAAAAGAGAGTAAAAAAGAAAAAGAAAGTAAAAAAGAGAAAGGTTAAAATGGAGATATGAATTGTATAATGTTACTACAAATCTAGTTATACAAACTTATGTATACTTATTTAATTTTGATTTTGTTATGTATATACAACTAATTAGCCCATTAATTAAACTGATGACATTTTTAATTGTGGGTAAACTTAATATATTTATCTTTGTCGACTTATTCTAAACCAATGAACTTATATATTAATTGAATGGTATTTTGTAAAGTCATGTTGACTATGTTCATCGGCTTAATTTTGGATTTGACCAACTTAGTATTTAGTGGACTAATATAAGCCCTTGTAGATTTATTATTCAGTTGATATTTTGAACTACATTTTATTTTTGTTATCAGTAGACTTAATATTTATTTATATCGACTTAATTTTTTATTGATTTTATTCAAATTCTTGATTTATTGAGTTATGTTGGTTGATCTATCTTTTATTTAGGTTTTAAAAAAAATTATTTGTAGTTAGTTAATTTTATCGGTTAAAAGATAATTAAATTTTCATATAATGTTAAATTATTATTTTTAGAATTTTATTTATTTTATAAGGGTAAGATTATTATTTTCAAAACAAGATAAAATATTTTTAAAAATTTGTAGTAAATATCATATCCTTATTATTGGGTTTTTAGGAACTTGTATATTAATTGATAAGCAAAGTGTTACCCAAATTTTTTTGTGTGGGTCTTTGATATATCATTCATCTTACATACTCCTAATTCCCAAAGAATGGGATCCATCACAATCACAAAGTTTGCTGACGTGAAACTTTTAGAGGAGAGATAAATATACTATTATATATGTGATTTAAAATTATGTTCTTTTGTTGTGTTGAAATCAAATAGTTTATTAGAGAGAAGAAGTTTGAGCAGAAGATTTCTAGATTGAGAGTAGAGGATGCAGAGAAAATAACATATGATGATGATGATACAAAGACAGCACTAATAAGAGGGTTACTCTATTTCACGGCCTTGCATGCTAAAGATGGACATTGGCTTGTTGGAAACTCTGGTTCCATTCCCTTTTTATGAGTTACTTTACTTGCTTTTTTATTATTTAAAAACTAACTTCACATTTATAATGATGCAAAAGATAAACAAATTCAGGTTATATTCTTGTACATCACTGGACATCTAGAGAAATATTTTACACAGGAACATCGTATTGAGTTACTATGTTACATGTATAACCATCAGGTAGTGTTATGACATATTATGTACATATGAAATATAGAAAAAGTAAGCAAAAATTGGTATGTAGAACGAAGATGGTGGTTGTGGATTACACATAGAAAGCCACAGTAACATAATATGAATATGTTCTGCACATTCATCAACAACATTTGTTTACAAATTTTGGGAGTAAAAGCTGGTCATCGAATTCTGTAAACAAATGTAGTTGATGACTGTGCAGAACATACTACTATAGCTTTGTATGTGTAATCTCCAACCACCATCTTCGTTCTATAAACCAATTTGTGCTTACTAGCTCTTTTTATATTTCATATGTATATAATTGATATTACTCAGTTTTAACGTTTTATAGTAAGAATTTATGCTTTCTATTAAATGTTATCCAGGCTTTTCTCTTCAAAATTGGTATGTTTTTAAGGTTTCTAGGTGTTCGGGAACGTTTTGGATGCAAATTGGCATATTTAGGTGCATGATCCGGCAGAAAGGTCAAAAAGTTTTCCAACGTTTGAAGATGTTACAATGGATGGATAAAGCTGAAATTTTGACACAAGATAACCATGTGAGTTAGCTTTCATATGGAAGTGGTTTGAAGTCAATCCATTGATAAAATCAATAGGTATGGCGATTTTACTGAAGACTGGTCAAGCTGGCTCGCAGATTGAAGCAGGTGCAAGTTTAGACCGATCGGTCCACACTGGAATGATCGGTCCAAACCCTCTGGGAAAATCAGAAAACACAGACCGATCGATCCGGACCGACCCGGAGCAGCTGGACCGATCAATCCAACATCCTGCGAGAAATTTGGAGATTTTTTATATTTTGCACATGTGTTCTCAAGACTTATCAAGATTCTCTATTTTTAATTATTTTACTTTTTACACTATAAAAACCTCTTAGCTAAGTTTTATTTCATTAAGTTTTATTTTAATTTCTGAGAGATTTACTGAGGGAGAGGAGATTCAAACCTTGTATTTGGAGAAGATTTCAGAACCCTTTTTAATAATCTATTTTATTTCTATGATGTGTTCTTCAATAATATTTATTTTTCTTTGCTTGTCAACGTCTGAGTAGTTCACTAGTTAGGTTTTAGGGTTTCCCAGGAAAATCAGGTTTTGATTGTTAGATTTATCATAAGGGGATAACAATTGTTAGGTTCTTAGCCTAGACTTGTTATTAATGGATGAATTAGAGTAGCTAACTAGTTCAATGAATTTAGACTGATAAACACAAAGAGATTTGATTTAGAAGTTGGATCTAGTCTAGATGAATAAATGTTCTTGCTTGTGAGAGTATTGTCTTGAATGCTTGTGAACAACTGAATCTGAACTGTATTGCATGATCAATTATTTAAAAGATGGCGAGATTTTGTCTCTGATATTTTGAGCATAGGGTTTAATACTCCGAGAGGAGATTATTCCATCTTTTTCTTTCATGTTGAGAACTATTTTCAAAGAAATTCCGTGAATGATAATTTGACTTTTTAATCCTAACTACCTGTGGTTTCCCTAAATCCTGACGCTTTTATTTCATAGTTTAAAACCGTTTCTATTTACCGTTTTGATTTCAATCACGACCAAACTTAATTATTTCTGCTTTAGCTTGATTCAAGATTTAACTAGAACGTGTACTCTCTGGTCTCAATGGGATTCGACCCTATACTTTGCTACATTGATTTGTTTTCTGCAGTATTAGTTTTAGGATTTAAATTCAAGACCTATCAATAATATGTCACAACAATACTTGATGGTTGTACATGTAACATAGTAACTCCAAGCGAGTCCTGACGAAGTAAAGCCCCCTTTGAAAAAGAAAGACAGTTGCTCCTTTTCCGTGTAGCTCTAACGGTCCGCCTTCATGCATTGCGTTGATTAGCCTGTGCAAACTCGTCGTGCATGGTCGTCACTTGCCTCCTTATCGCCATACCTCGTGAGAGAATCAGGTGGGAAAAGAGATGACCAGGTTAAACGGTGAAGGAAATAGAAGATGGTCATGATTATCTGCACAGTCATCAATGTTGTTTCAAATTTTATGTACTTAAATCTAATTAATATATTACAAAGATTTTTTTAGTTCAAAAATTCTTCATTAGATAATTAAGTGATTACATGAAGATAAGCAACATCAATCAAAGTTAGATATGCACACAAAAGAGCCAAATCAACATTGAGAGGCCTAAGATAGTAAAAAGATAGATATAAAAGCTTATCAAAGTTTGATAAATTGCCTAGAGAAACATTGACTAAGATCAATATGAGCAATTCCCAAAAGAACTCAAAGCTCACTTGGCCTTCTTCGGTAGAAATCTTGTTGGATCTTGGGCCTTGATTCAGGTGGTCTCCGGAATTGAGTTGGTCGGATCGGAGCGTGTTTGACTTTGGGTTGGTGAGTGCGCGATCGATCCGGGCTGAAGATGCTTGCATGGGATCGATCCAGCTGAGATGCGTCCAAAGTGTGTCTGAGGTTGGGATAGATCCCGGGTGATAAGTACTGAGATCGATCCCAACATAGGTGAGATGGATCTCATCTGTTTTCTTCTTAGTCCTGCTTCAACTTCGTGCACTTCCTTAGCTTCGTTCGAGACTTCACAAACTTCGTTGAAAGAGAGAGGTGGAGATCGATCCAAGTAGAGGTGGAGATCGATCCCTGCTGAGTTGTGATCGATCTGAGATCGATCTGAAGTGGCTATGGGATCGATCTGGTAAGTGTTGGGATCGATCCTGAAAGTGCTGAGTTGGGATCGATCCTGTTTTAATGCAGAAGTGCTTGAGATCGATCATGCATAGTGTTGAGATCAATCCTGCCTTGGTTCTAAGGTAGATCCAGTCCATTCCATGATGAGTGCTGCTCCATTGAATGCTAAGTGCTGCTATTCTGAAATCTCGCAAATCCTTCCCGAAAACTCCTGAAAGTCCTGAAAAATCTCCAAAATGCGTGCATATGCAAATTCTAATGCAAAAGTCCTAAAAATCCTAAACTTACTGAAATAAACCATAAATATGATGTATGCACGCTTTTAGACCTCAGAATTGATGCTAATTGATATGTAAAATCCATGAAAATTCAGAGTCATCAAGAAGCATCATTCAACTAACCGGTTTACTAAGGTGAGTGCGTTTTAACCTGTAGATTAGACTTGTGTGTGTGATAGTCTAAGTCCATGGTGCCGTTCGGATGGTCGTGTGTGACCTTACCGATGCTTGTGTGGCATGACAGCATGATTCGATGGTCATATAGACCGGATGCATGATATGTGGGAAATGATGTCGAGTTTACGACCATGAGAGTCGATAAACTAAATTGATGGCCATGTGAGCTGATCAGTATGTAAATTGGGCCATGTGAGCCCTTATAATGGTCGTGTGAGCCGATAAGTGAATGAAATGGCCATGTGTGCCAGAAAGTACCGAAACGGTAATGTGAACCGGGTACTGGGCGTAATGCCGAAGTTAAGGCATGATGCCGATTTTCGTTAGACTAACTACTAGTCCGGATGCGTCTGGATGGCCGGGATAGTTAACTGTTAATAAAAATGTGTGAAAGCGGTTAAGTATAAAACTAGAACTGATTTAACCGAATTAAATTGATTAACTGTTTGGGAACCAATCTGTTTGAGCGAAATGGTGCGGATTAAACCGCATTCACTAAGCAAAGTAGTAATTACTTATGCTTCCTATGTGGTCGCAGGTGTTGCTAAGGAATGAGATAGCTTGCGAAAATCAAGGCTAAGGAAAGAAAGATGGTGGATTTTGGGTAAAAATTGCATGTTGGGTAGATTGTTTAAGTTTAATACTAGTAAATGGCTAAGTAGAACTGGCATTGTATTAAACTAATCGAATCTACTTAATAAAAATGCATGTTTTTCACTTAAGAACTCTGAAAGATGTAATAGCTCGCATGAAATTTGACTAAGTAAAATTAGTTTTGAGATGTAATTTTTTCAGCTGACATTCGTGTTATTTTACAGAATTTAATTTGCATTTTTCGGCTAAGATTTATGAATTTTCTTACACCTCCACAATTTTTTCGTTATTCAAGTACAAAAGATAAATATTTTGAGAAAACATTTTTTCTAAAAAAATGTAAACATGGGTTATGATCATTTGTTAAGCCTATTCATAATAAATAAATAAAATACATTTACCAACAAGTAAATATACATAAATAAATATTAAATTTCATAAAATTTAATTTTCATGACTAAAATAATAATAAGTTGTGGTATGGTCTGTTGAAAGGTTCAAGTGCAACATCTTTTATCATAAAAATAGTCCCAAATTCATTGTTTCATAACTCAATTTTCACTACAACTGATTAAATAAATCTCCAAAGTTTAACTTTCCGGTCACAAAGCTAATTAACAACCATTTGCTCTCTTATTTTATTTTTATTTTAAATCAAATAACATTGACTCATTTATCTCTTTTGGATCTCCTCTCTTCCTCCTTCCTGAACTTTATCCCACACGCATTGCATAAAGTCTGAAAAACATTCATTTACGTTTAAAAGTTTTAAACAGCTTAATTAATTATTCAAACCTGATTAATTAGTGGGAAAATTGAAGATTAATAGTAAATAAATAAGTTACCTTAGGACCAAGAGGACCCTTACGCCACATTGGAGTCATAATTGCTTTGCAATTCACATTCGTACACTCTTTCGTCCCGTCAATTCTTCCGCCACCGCAGCCGCCGCAACCCCGACGCCGTTTCAGGTTCGCGTTTTCAATCGCTAGATAGTTATTACGCCGAACTCTCCTAGCTGGAACATCAATCAGAACATGATCAGGAGTCTCCGGCGCCGGAGACGGATAAGGAGTGAAATTCAAGTTTTGGCCGACGCCGGCGTAGTGGTTGAAGATGTGATTGTAAACTCTGATATTAACGTCGACGTTGTTTCTCGCACTTTCTTTATCGCCGCCGTGGAGGACGTTGATTTCCTGATTTGGTGTAATTTAAAATATATAATTAATTAGCATTTAATGCATAGTTCTGTAATTATTGTCTATATGTAGGACTATTATAATGGGGATTAACTGTAAAAGGAAATGATGATGAGGATTAACTGTTTTTTTCTCCTTCAATTTGTTTTTTTTTTGTTACCTTTTAAATTAATGGTATTTACCGTTTTAAACAAAAGAAATTATTAAACTGTTCAAGTGTTTTTCCAACTATTATCAAGCACATTAATAAGAAAGATGTGTTGTCATTAGATCTCTACGATTAAATTCATCAGATATGTGTTTATATATTTATTAATGTTAAAATCAATCAATTATATAATTATTAATGGCCATAAAAAAACCTGATCAGTGGTGGGAGTGAGTAAGCTCAGATGTGTTTCAACAGTCGGACTCGACAAAGCCAATCTCAGTGTTAAATCCAATCCGTTGTCCATTTTCTCTACAGAAATATGATAAATCAATATTACAAAATAATTACTTAAATGTATAATACAAAACCAAACATGAAATATGAAAAATGGGCATGCACACTTACAGAGATTATGCAAAAACGATCCACAGATTTTAGTTTTTATTTTATTTTTCAGATCTGAAACTAATCGATCCACTAATCTTGTAGAGATCGTGTGTTGTTTTTGGTGCATAGATTTATATATACACATAGAGAACTATATATGTGCGTTTTTGCATGTAAATACGCACGTATTTAGAGAGCAACAAAATAAGGCATGAGAAATGTGATTATCTACAAATCATGATTGCTACATGACAAATCGAGCTTAATTTCAATAAAAGACATTCAATTTAGAAGAAAAAAACGGTAAATTTTTCTTTAAGACCAACCATGGAAATTTCATGAGAAGACTCAAGAGAAGATCAAAACTTACAATAGTCGACTATTTTTCCTTTTATGATCTTTAAAAAGTTTGTAGGGGATCTGATGATAAGAAATGAATTGATTATATATATCTTGAGAAATTTGTCTCATACGATATTAGAGATTATTTCCTTCATTTCTTATCTCAAAACTCTTTAATTATTTTAATTTATATCTTGATTGTTCTGTCAATTTTGTAATCTTATATAGACTCGTTCATTTTTATGGTCGTCCCTCATTAATATAATTTAACTTTTTACTCAAATTATATTAATGTAAAACAAATTTTGCAAAATTGTACAAAAGTCAGTATTTCCAAAAGGCAATAACTTAAAAGAATTAAGTTATATGACCGAGTTTATGGTATCTCTTTAACTAAAACTCGGGTCCAATTCATTTTCATCTATAAGGAAGATATGGAAAGTATTATATCCAAATGAATATGGATTTACCGAAGAAGTTTTATATCTCTCATATTGACCTAATAGATTTCGGACTGGGCCTACGAAAAAGGAAGAATCTTAGTTAGCAGCTAGGCTAATTTTTTCAAATCTAAAAAAGTTTCAGCCCAACAATTAGTTGGATATATAACAAACCTAGAACAAACTTTGGTATTGTGCGATCAAGTCTTCTTCTCTATCGAAAGCAAAGTGTGTGAGCTCCATTGAAGAGGTTATTTCAAGCTTTAGAGTCTCGGATAGAGCTATTGATCTTGGCATCGTTTAATACTATTCCTCTTTCTTGTTTCCTAATGTGTACAAGTAGATTAGAGGTTTAGTTTTGGATAATCGTTTGATCTTGTAATTTCTCTTGCTTGGTTTTCATCAAGCTTAATCAGATCTAGTGGATTGGAGAGTACAATCTCTCCCCCAGATGTACCTTAATTGGAAACTGGGTGAACAATTATATTGTGTCAATCAACAAACAAATCGTTACTTGAGTTTCAAGAAACACATAAAGTTAACAAGTGGTACCAAAGCACCAGACTCTAAGTTCATTTCCGCAAATGAACTAAAGAATCAACGTATTATCTCAAAGTTTCAAAGAAGTACCAACATTCAGTTTCACAGAGACATTGCGGTTTAACAGTTCGAAACTTATCCTTCTTTAGAAGAAATCGTCGATTGTGTGTTGTTTGGTATCTGGAAGCTATCAGGTTGAATATAACAGAGAGTTTGCTGGCCCACACTCGGGTGGAGGTAGAACATTTTGATGGATCAGGTGACTTTGTTATTTGGAAGGTGAGAATGTTATCACATTTCAAGATGATAGGTCTCAAGGACATCTTATTTGAAAATGACTTACTCAAGGAAGAATCAGCTACGCAGGCATAATATGGTTCAACGATCCCAGGCTCGGGAAGAGAGGGAGAAGTCAATTCATAAAAGTCAAAAGAAAAAGATCCAATTAAAGTTGAAAACCAGAGAAAGCAATGAGTGTGATTATTTCAAATGTGAATGATCAAGCTCTAAGATAAATAATTCACCGTGAAACTGCTACAACTATGTGGTCAACACTAAACATGTTGTACATGGAAAGTACTATGCCTAATAGAATCTACTTGCAGACTAAATTATATACATATAGGATGATTGATTCTAAAACAATTGATCAAAACATTGATGATTTTCTAAAGTTGGTTGTAGATTTAAGCAATCTGAAGAAGTGCAGGCAATTTTGTTGTTAAACTCTTTACCAAACAGATTTGATCTCAAGGAAATTCTCAAGTATGGTAAAGAAACATTAAGTCTTAGAGAAGTTACAGCTTGAGCAAAGTCAAAAGAAGGAGAGCTAATAGAAGGTGGCAAATAAACCTTGAGAATTAATTTTTTTTTTTTATCAATTTTGTAATATTGTATAGACTCGTTCATTTTTATGGTCGTCCCTCATTAATTAAATTTAACTTTTTACTAAAATTATATCAATGTAAAATGAATTTTGTAGAGTTGTACAAAAGTCAGTATTTTTAAGAAGCAATAACTTTAAAAAATTAAGTTATATGACCGAGTCTATGGTATCACTTTAACTAAAACTCAGGTCCAATTCATTTTCATCTATAAGGAAGATATGGAAAGTATTATGTCCAAATGAATATGGATTTACCGAAGAATTTTTATATCTCTCATATTGACCTAATGGGTTTCGGGCTGGGCGTACGAAAAAGGAAGAAGCTTAGTTAGCAGCTGGGCTAATTTTTTCAAATCTAAAAAAGTTTCAGCCCAACAGTTAGTTGGATATATAACAAACCTATAATGAACTTTGGTATTGTGCAATCAAGTCTTCTTCTCTCTCGAGGTTCTTTAAAGCTTCAGAGTCTACTGCATCTAAATCTCAGATAGAGCTATTGATCTTGGCATCGGTTGATACTATTCCTCTTTCTTGTTTCCTAATATGTACAAGTAGATTAGAGATTTAGTTTGGATAATCGTTTGATCTTGTAATTCCTCTTTCTTGGTTTTCATCAAGCTTAATCGAATCTAGTGGATTGGAGAGTATAGTCTCTCATCCAGATGTACCTTAATTAGGAACTGGGTGAACAATTTTATTGTGTCAATCAACAAACATATTGTTACTTGAGTTTCAAGAAACACATAAATAACAAGTTGTACCCAAAGCACCAGGCTCTAAGTTCATTTCTGCAAAGGAACTCAAGAATTAGCGTATTATCTCAAAGTTTCAAAGAAGTATCAAGATTCAGTTTCACAGAGACATCGCGATTTAACAGTTCGAAACATATCCTTCTTTAGAAGAAATCGTTGATTGTGTGTTGTTCGGTATCTAGAAGCTATCAGGTTGAATATGGCAGAGAGTTTGCTGGCCCACACTCGGGTGGAGGTAGAACGTTTTGATGGATCAGGTGACTTCAGTCTTTGGAAGGTGAGAATGCTATCACTTTTCAAGATGATATGCCTCAAGAACATCTTATTTGATAATGACTTACTCAAGGAAGAATCAGCTATGCAGGCATAATTTGGCTCAACGCTCCCAGGCTCGGGAAGAGAGGGAGAAGTCAGTTCATAAAAGTCAAAAGAAAAAGATCCAATTAAAGTTAAAAAATCAGAGAAAGAAATGAGTGTGAATATACCAAATGTGAATGATCAAGTTCTAAGATAAATACTTTACTATGAAACTGTTGCAACTATGTGGTCAACACTAAATATGTTGTACATGGAAAGTACTCTTCCTAATAGAATCTACTTGCAGACTAAATTATATACGTATAGGATGATTGATTCTAAAACAATTGATCAAAACATTGATGATTTTATAAAGCTGGTTGCAGATTTAAGCAATCTTGGTGTAACAGTTTCTAAAGAAGTGCATGCAATTTTGTTGTTAAACTCTTTACCAAACAGATTTGATCATCTCAAAGAAACTCTCAAGTATGATAAAGAAACACTAAGTCTTTGAGAAGTTACAGCTTCAGCAAAGTCAAAAGAAAGGGAGCTAACAGAAGGTGTCAAAGGTAACAAAGCACAGGCTGGAGGTTTGTTTGTTACAAATAGAAGAAGATCAGAGACAAAAGAGAATCAATTAGGTAAGGGGAGATCAAAAAGTAGAGGCAAGAGTAAAGGCAAACAGAAGAATAAAAAGAACAAAGGTTGCTTTACATGTGGGAAAGAAGGTCACTGGAAGAAGGATTGTCCAGAAAAAAAGAACAAAGAATCGAAGGCATCTGCGAATGTGATTGAAGACATTAAAGAACCTATGGTTTTAACTATTGGTTTGTATAGATCTAAGGAAGATTGGATGCTAGATTCATGGTGTACATTTCATAAAACACCAAACAAGGATTTCTTATTTGATCTAGAGAAGTTCAAAAGAGGCAAAGTTCTTATGGCTAATAATATAGACAGTGAGATTCAAGGAATACGAAGAATCATAATTGATAATCCTAATAGATCTTGTGTTATTCTAACTAGAGTTAGAAATATACTAAGGATAGGAAGGTATTTAATCTCCTACATGTGTCTTGAGACATCAGGTTGCAGATATGAAGGGGAAGACTTCAAAATTCAATTTCACGGAAAGTCAGAGGGTAAAAAGATGCTAGCTGGAATGTACAAGAATGGTTTGTATTATTTGGAAGGTAAAGTCACTATGGAATAATTAATTTCAGTACAAGGTACAATGGATAGTATAAGCAAATGGCATTCCATACTTGGTCATATGAGCCAAAAGCATACGCAGGTTTTGGTTAAGGAAGGGTATCTTCAAGCAAAGGATATCAAGACATTGGGATTTTGTGAAACGTGTGTTTTAGGTAAGGCTCATAAGGAATGTTTTGCAAAGGGAAAACATAGCTCTACAAAGATACTAGAATATGTACAATCGGATTTGTGGGGTTCTCCAAGTGTTACACCAAGTCTTGAGGAAATCAATATTTCATAACCTTCATAGATGATTTCAGTAGAAAAGTGTGGATTTATTTTCCGAAAACTAAAGATGAAGCCTGCATGGAATGGAAGATATTCGTTAAAACTAAAACTGGAAAGAATCTGAAGTGTTTAAAACAGACAATGGTTTAGAATACTGCAATAACATATTTGAAACTTTGTGCAATGAGGCTAGGATTAAAAGGCATAGAACTTGCACTTATACTCCACAACAGAATGGAGTTTCAGAAAGAATGAATAGAACAGTGATGAATAAAGTGAGATGCATGTTATCTGAAAGTGGAATGGAAGAAGAGCTTTGGGCATAAGTTGCCTCAACATCAGTGTATCTTATTAACAAGTCACCAAGTTTAGCCATTGAGTTCAAGGTTCCAGAAGAACTGTGGTCAGAAAATAAGTCTCAGATAAATCATTTAAGGAGATTTGGGTGTACTGCATATGTTCATGTTGTACAATCAAAGATTAATCCTAGAGCTAAGAAGGGCTATTTTGTGGGATATCCACAAGGGACACAAGGTTTCAAAGTCTAGTTACCATAAGGGAATCAGTGCACCATTAGCTGAAATATGATTTTTCATGAAGAAGAAGTTTACAAAGATAGAACTGAAGTAGGAACATAATCAGAATCTTCAGAGCATAAAATCAAGAAAAAAGATAAGAAGAAAACTTTTTCTTTTGCACCAGTATTGGTACAAGGTCCAACATATTCAAACTCAGAAAATATTTCAGGTTCAGGTGAAGTTAATCAGAATCAGATAAATCAATTTACAGTTTCAGTTGGAGCTACTTCGGCGTAGAGTTAGAATGATCTGATTTTCTTAGAATTAGCAGTATGATTCAGAATTAGAAAGTGAAGAAGTAGCAAATAATACTCCAGTTCAAACAGATTTAGATAACTATCTCCTAGCTAGAGACAGAGAAAGGAGAGTAACTAGAGCTCCCTCAAAGTATGATGATGTTATAATTGTTGCTTATGCTTTGGCAACTGCTAATGATATTGAATTCGATGAACCTTGTTCTTATGATGAAGCTATGCGGAGCGAGAACAACAAAGATTGGAAAGAAGCATGTGTAGATGAGATGAACTCACTAAATAAGAATTCTACGTGGGAGATTGTGAATAGACCAACTTAGATTTAAAGTTAGACTCGTTGCTAAACGAATTTCACAAGTTGAAGGAGTGAATTATACAAAAGTATTTGTACCAGTAGTGAAATATGTTTCTATCAAAATCACGTTATCCTTAGTAGCAAATGAAGATTTAGAACTGGAACAATTAGACGTGAAGACAGCATTCCTAAATGGTTATCTAGAAGAAGAAATGTACATGGAACAACCTGAGGGTTTCAAAGCAAAGGAAGATAAAGTCTGTCTGTTGAAGAAATCTATATATGGATTGAACAGTACCCTAGATAGTGGAATAAGAGATTTAATAAGTTCATAAAGGATCAAAAATTTGAGCAGAGTTTATATGATCAGTGCGTCTACATGAAAGGTTTAGGAAAAGAAAACATGGTCTATGTACTGGTCGATGTTGATGATATGCTTGTAGTTTCAAGAGATTTAGCTGAAATTCAGAGGTTGAAGAAGATTCTAATGAAGTAATTTGAAATGAAAGATTTGGGAGCAGCTACAAGAATATTGGGAATGGATAATCAGAGACAGACAGAAAAGAACCCTAAAGTTTTCACAAGAAAACTACTTAAGAAAAGTTTTGAAAGTGTTCAATATGTTGGATTGTAAGCCAATGATAACTCCTCTTGGTTCTCAGTTCAAGTTAAAAAAGCCTAAGTGAAAAAGAATTAGAAATTGAATCAGAGGAAATGACAAAGTTTCCATATGCAAGCGCAGTGGAAAGCCTTATGTATGCCATGGTTGGCTCAAGACCAGATTTAGCACACTTAGTTGGTGTGGTTAGCAGATTTATGTCTAAACCTAGTCGTGATCATTAGAAGGTAGTTAAATGGATCATGAGATATTTGAGAGGTTCTTATGAATCTAGTATAACATTTTCAAAGGATGCAAGTTTTAAAGTGGAAGGTTACTGTGATGCTGACTATGCTACAGATCTTGACAGAAGAAGATCTATAACATTTTATATTTTTCAAGTCGGAGGCAACACAGTTAGTTGGAGATCGGGGCACCAACCGGTCGTGGCTCTCTCAAATACAGAAGCAGAGTATACAGCTTTAGGTGAAGCAACTAAAGAAACTATATGTCTTAAAGGAATGGTTGAGAGTTTAGGTTACAATCAATAAAAAATTTACAATTTATTGTGATTCACAAAATGCTATTCATCTAGCTAAAAATGGAGGTTCTCACGAAAGAATTAAGCACATTGAAGTTAAGTGGAACTTTATCAGAGACTCAATCACATATGGAAACACATCAGTTGTCAAGATTCACACTAGCCTAAACCTAGCAGACAAACTAACCAATACGTACCTTTCAAGACCCTTGAAAAAAGTTTGTGTGCGCTGAAGGTAATGGTTTGAGGCCTCCTGGCCTCGAATGTGTGGTGATCTTCTCGATTTCTTCACCTTGCATTACGACAAGAAACAAGTAAGGGATCAAAGGGATTAATATACATAATTGTTCAGTTAAAATCGGGTATATAGGTATTCATCATAATCAGTTGAAAATCAGAAAGTTGGTTCATCATAAGCTTACAGGGTTTTCTAGGGTTTGATTTTATCTGCCAGTGGTTACTTGTTTCACTTGTTCATTATCAAGTTTCGACTTGAGGTACATGCATTCATAAAAAAGAGAACTAGTTAGTAGATGAAGAGTTACTGTCATGCTTTTGTGAAGTCAAAGAGTTAAAATCAAAGCTTTACCTTTTGAGCTTCCATCATATTTGTGGTAGATCTCGTCGAAGTTTCAGAGACATGCATGTCAAGTTTGAGTATGGATCTGAGGTTTGGTCTTTATGGATCTCGGGTTTAGCTCATATCTCAGTACATGCAAAGAATAAAACAATTCAGAACAGTGTTACTTGAAGTGTCAGAAGAAATAGAGTTCAAAGAAGAAATCTTTACCTGATTTTTTCTGTTAGTCTTTGGAAAATATGTTGAGATGATGGGTCGTTTACATGCAAAAAGAAGAGAAAAGGGTTTAACATGGATATGAGTTCTTAAATCTAAGAAGATGAAAAGTCCGAAAGGAAACATGAAGATGAGATCTTACATTTTACAACTCCTAGTTCTCGCAGTTATGAATTTTTTGTTGATCGGAAAAGATTGTCACGGATTCGCATATGAAGTGTGTGACGAAGAGATTTTTGATATCGCCTTGTTGGCCTAAGAGAAAGAAGAGACAAAATTTTAGTTCAAAATAAAGCTAAGGTGGAGAATGAACAAGCTTTATATCTCTCCTATTGACCTAATGGATTTCAAGCTGAGCCTGCAAAAAAGGAAGAAGCTTAGTTAGCAACTGGACTAATTTTTTCAAATCTAAAAAGGCTTCAGCCCAACAGTTAGTTGGATATATAAAAAATCTATAACAAACTTCGGTATTGTGCGATCAAGTCTTCTTCTCTCTTGAATGCAAAGTGTGTGAGCTCCATTGAAAAGGTTCTTTGAAGCTTTAGAGTCTGCTGCATCTAAATTAATCTGCATATAGAGCTATTGATCTTGGCATCGGTTGATTCTATTCCTCTTTCTTGTTTCCTAATCTGTAAAAGTAGATTAGAGGTTTATTTTTGGATAATCATTTGATCTTGTAATTGCTCTTGCTTGGTTTTCATCAATCTTAATCAGATCTAGTGGTTTGGACAAGACAATCTCTCCTCCAGATGTACTTTAATTGGGAATTGGGTGAACAAACACTACAAGAAAACACGCGAAAACCGACGGACATATCCGTCGGTTTTCCATCGATAAAGGGGGTAAATCAACGGTAAATCGACGGAAAATCGATGGATACGGTCCGTCGATTCTAGGTGGTCGGTTTTACATATCCGTCGATAACTATCGATGGAATATTATCGACGGATAATCGATGGATAATCCGTCGATAATGATGCTGTCGATAATCCGTCGATAATTATTCCGTCGATAATCCGTCGATAATTATCGACAGATTATCGATGGATTCTTTAAAAAAAAATTGATGGATTATCGACGGATCCTTTAAAAAAAATTGACGGATTATCGACGGATCCTTTAAAAAAAATTGACGGATTATCGACGGATATTTTAAATTTTTTTAAAAAAAATAAAATTTAAAATATTAAAATTAAAATAAAATCCAGAATATTTATAAAATAAAATATTAAAATTAAAATTAAAATATTAATAAAAATTCAAAATATTCTAAAAATCCAAAAATTGTAATTATACTAAACGATAACAATAGTAATATAAACGTCTCATGAACTCGTCCATCCTATCTTGTTTCGCCTGCATCGCCTCCATCTCACGCTCCATCTGAAAGTCGCGCTCTGCTTGCAACGCCTTCATCTCCTCTATCTACTTCGCTTGTGCTTCCATTTCTATCTTCATTCTCTCCATCTCCTCGTTCTTCTTCCTCAACTTCTCATAATGAGCCGTTGAACCTCGGGATCCCGATCCTGGGACTTCTTCGTAGTCTAAAATAAGAAAACAATTATTAGTATCAATAACATGCAATAATATATAATTAAATTTAAATATTATTTACCAGGAAAACTACATCATATACCGTATCAAGGGGGATCTCGTCGCTTCCCCCTTAACAAAATTTCTAAAAAAAACCCTTAAAACACAAAACAAAAAATTTTAAAAAACCCTTAAATTCTTATAAACTTTCTAGAAACACAAAATTTGTTAAATTCCATCAAAACTAACTTTTTGTCATCTCAATTATATTAAAATTAAAGAAAGAACCCAGCAATGGGTAGAACAAGTCCCACTCGGGGAAGAACAAACCCAGAACGGGTAGCTGACCTCGTATAGAGGTAAAGTACACCTAAAACTAAATAAAAAGTCTTAAACAGGAGAGCTAATCCCAAAATGGGATAACATAAACTAGGTTTTAACCCGAAACCTAGACTTAAGAGAGCCCTTGAACCCATTTATACGGTCTATAACCGTTTCGGGATTGATACGCAAGAAGGACACCCAGCTAGAGTTTTTTCCTAAACATAATACAACTAAGATGACAATTATTTGGGGATAATTACATACAAGAAAAATAGGCCCATAATTATAACAAAATACAATTGACACAAGGCCCAAAAACAAGCCCAACAAAACCCAAAAAACCCTAAGCTTCAACTGAGACTGCCCTAGCGCCGCCGATGACAACCAGTGTGCTACTTCCCTCAACCTACGCCGCCAAAGACGAATATGTACCTCCGGGATAACAGAGAAAGAGCGTTGATGGCGGATCTTGTAATCGCCGTGCTCATTCCAGGAACCTAGAAGCCAATAGATTCGGAAAAGAGGCCCAGTTTCAGAAACTCGAACACCTCCATCTAAACACCGAGATCGGCGCATGCAAGCTCCAATAAAGGCGAAATACCACTGAACTTCTCCGTAGAGCATGGCATGCATGAAATTTCCAGTGGAATTAGCCGATGGAGAAAGAGACAGGAGAGAGGTGAAGAGACGTCGGTGCCAAATGAGAACGCCGGAGATAGAGGAGTTGAAGCCGGTGAAAGCCGAGAATCTAAAAACTAAGAAAAAGAAAGGCAAACGGCGGTATGTTACAACAAAAGAACCGTTTGGAAGTACATGCACGGCGCCGGCCCTGGAGGGGGACCGGACACCGGCAACAAAAGAAGAAAAGAAACGGTGGTGTGTTTAGAGAGCAGAGAGAAAGTTTGTGTTTAGAGAGAGAGAGAAAAAAAGTTTGTCTGTTTAAACATTCTAAACACCCTAACATTCCATATTTATCAACAAAATCAAATTTTCCCAAAATTCCTAAACTTTCTAAAAACCTAACATTCTTAAATTCATCAAATTTCTCAATCCACAATACAAATCAAACTCAATCAAACAATTATACATCCTCTAAACAATCCTAAATCCATCAAAAGCATCAATTTTTACCAAAATCTCTCAAGTTTCTAAAAACTCAAAAAGTCCTGAAAATCCTAAACTAACCATTCAAAAGCTACCAAATCAACACAAAAAGCTTAAAAGGAGTTAGGAAAACTTACACTGAGTTTCTTTCACCCATTTTTGGCTCAAAATCGGATTTATGAAGCTCTTCTCTCCTCCAAAATCGCCTTGTTCGCGTGAAAATGGGGGAGAAGAAGAGCTTCTGGTTTTTTTAATAAACACGAAAATCGACGGACAGGGTTGTCGATAATCCGTCGGTTTTTTAAATTATCGACAGATTATCGACGACTGTCCGTCGCTTTTGAAAACAAATCAAATTTCGCGGATTCAAAAAATTTGGGGAAAATAAAATGCGGTAGAATTTTCGACAGAATCCATGTTAACTGTGTTGACGGAATCGACGGAAAATCGACGGAATTTTTAAAAAATTTTAAAAAATCATCGATTTTCCGTCGATAATCCGTTGGTTTCAACAAAATATACGGTGTAGGGTTTAGAGATTCGTATAGGATTTAGTTTAGGATTTTCGTTGTAGACATTGTCGTAATGATAACACATTAACTGTTATAATGCATCGTAGTAAGATATAATTGATAACATGTTTTTTCGTCCGAACTTTACCAATGATCATCTTATAAGTTATAAAACACTTGCGGCTACAACATGTTTAGTGAAATGTCGTAAACGTCACTTTTACTTAATTTTGTTTTATTGTATGAAACATTAATCAAGCCATCATTATAATCCTTGTATATGTTTGGGATTTGAAATTTTAAAACATGTGTTTTTGGGGTTTGGGGTTTCAATTTTTTTTTTAAAACCCCAAACCTCAAACATTAAGTTTTAATAAATTTGATCTAAAACCACAAACATATGTAATATCATATCATCAAAATATATGTTTGGGGTTTGAAAAATTAAAACATGTGTTTTTGGGGTTTGCGGTTTTTTTAAGAAAACCGACGGATTATCGACGGATTGGGCATATCTGTCGGTTATTCGTCAGTTTTCTTTTAAAAAAAAATCAAACCCCAAACATTAAATTTTGATAAATTTGATCTAAAACCACAAACATATGTAATATCATATCATCAAAATATATGTTTAGGGTTTGGGGTTTGGAATATTATAACATGTGTTTTTGGGGTTTGGGGTTTGATTTTTTTTCTACGAAAACCGACGGATTATGGACGGATTGGGCATATCCGTCGGTTTTCCATCGATTTTCTTTTAAAAAAAAAAAAAATAAAACCCCAAACATTAAGTTTTGATAAATTTGATCTAAAACCACAAACATATGTAATATCATATCATCAAAATATATGTGTGGGGTTTGGAAAATTAAAACATGTGTTTTTGGGGTTTGCGGTTTTTTTAAGAAAACCGACGGATTATCGACGGATTGGGCATATCTGTCGGTTATTCGTCAGTTTTCTTTTAAAAAAAAATCAAACCCCAAACATTAAATTTTGATAAATTTGATCTAAAACCACAAACATATGTAATATCATATCATCAAAATATATGTTTGGGGTTTGGAAAATTAAAACATGTGTTTTTGGGGTTTGGGGTTTGATTTTTTTTTTAAGAAAACCGACGGATTATCGACAGATTGGGCATATCCGTCGGTTTTCCGTCGGTTTTCTTAAATAAAAAAATCAAACCCCAAACATTAAGTTTTGATAAATTTGATCTAAGACCACAAACATATGTAATATCATATCATCCAAATATATGTTTGGGGTTTGGAAAATTAAAACATGTGTTTTTGGGGTTTGGGGTTTGATTTTTTTTTTAAGAAAACCGACGGATTATCGACAGATTGGGCATATCCGTCGGTTTTCCGTCGGTTTTCTTAAATAAAAAAATCAAACCCCAAACATTAAGTTTTGATAAATTTGATCTAAGACCACAAACATATGTAATATCATATCATCCAAATATATGTTTGGGGTTTGTAAAATTAAAACATGTGTTTTTGGGGTTTGGGGTTTGATTTTTTTTCTAAGAAAACCGATGGATTATCGACGGATTGGGCATATCCGTCGGTTTTCTTAAAATAAAAAAAACTCAAACCCCAAACATTAAGTTTTGATAAATTTGATCTAAAACCACAAACATATGTAATATCATATCATCAAAATATATGTGTGGGGTTTGGAAATTTAAAACATGTGTTTTTGGGGTTTGATTTTTTATTTAAGAAAACTGACGGATTATCGACGGATTGGGCATATCTGTCGGTTTTCTTGAAAAAAAAAAAATCAAACCCTAAACATTAAGTTTTGATAAATTTGATCTAAAACCACAAACATATGTAATCTCATATCATCAAAATATATGTTTGGGGTTTGGGGTTTGGAAAATTAAAACATGTGTTTTTTGGGTTTGGGGTTTGATTATTTTTTCTAAGAAAACCGACGGATTATCGACGGATTGGGCATATCCATCGGTTTTCCGTTGGTTTTCTTTATAAAAAAAATCAAACTCCAAACATTAAGTTTTGATAAATTTGATCTAAAACCACAAACATATGTAATATCATATCATCAAAATATATGTTTGGGGTTTGGAAAATTAAAACATGTGTTTTTGGGGTTTGGGGTTTGATTTTTTTTTATATAAGAAAACCGACGGATTATCGACAGATTGGGCATATCCTTCGGTTTTCCGTCGAATTTCTTTAAAAAAAAAAATCAAACCCCAAACATTAAGTTTGATAAATATAATCTAAAACCACAAACATATGTAATATCATATCATCAAAATATATGTTTGGGGTTTGGGGTTTGGAAAATTAAAACATGTGTTTTTGGGGTTTGGGGTTTGATTTTTTTTCTAAGAAAACCGACGGATTATCGACGGATTGGGCATATCTGTCGGTTTTCCGTCCGTTTTCTTTATAAAAAAAAACAAACTCCAAACATTAAATTTTGATAAATTTGATCTAAAACCACAAACATATGTAATATCATATCATCAAAATATATGTTTGGGGTTTGGAAAATTAAAACATGTGTTTTTGGGATTTGGAGTTTGATTTTTTTTCTAAGAAAACCGACGGATTATCGACGGATTGGGCATATCCGTCGGTTTTCCGTTGGTTTTCTTTAAGAAAAAAATCAAACCCCAAATCTTAAAAACGGTCAAATCCATACGGGCAAATTTCGTTTGAAAAACCAACGGAAAATCGACGGAATAAGTCCGTCGATAAATTTCCATCGATTTTCTGTTGGTTTTTATCGACGGATTCTTGCCGTCGATAAATTAATCGACGGACTCTTTTTCCGTCAATTTTCCGTCGGTTTTATCGACGGATTTAAATCCATCGGTTTCTCCAGTAAGATTTTAGCATGTTTTCTTGTAGTGAAATTATGTTGTGTCAATCAACAAACAAATCGTTACTTGAGTTTCAAGAAACACAAATAAACCTAACATTTACAATTAGTGGTCTTTGATTATAGATAGTTGTATGAAAAAAACATTGGAAATCTATAATCACTGCTTCAAAACCTTTTTGGAATTGTATCTAAATCTCTAGTGGGAGATAATCCTTATTTACGAATACATAAGATAGCAAATGAGGTCCTCCCAGAGATGCGTATGTATTCAATTCATGATCCAACAGAACATAAAGCTTGTGAAATTCCTGACCAGCAAATCTCTTCTTCGCATAGAAGCTACCCCGATGATTCATACTAATCTAAACAGGCAAAGGAATCATTTTCGGTTTTGACTCTCCTATCACGAAATCACTTTCATCCCCTATCTTAGATAAACTTTTGGCTAACATTATAAAGTTTGGAGATGTTGCATTGATTATTGATCAGCCTTCTTCATATCAATTCCAAAACACTGAGCAAAGGATTGCAAATCCTTTGTCTGAATATGATATCTGTTTGACGGTAAATAAGTCTAGTCCCCTTAAGGTTAGCTATTATGAGACAACTTTAAGAAACTCCAAATTTCGCAAGCATCCTCATAAGTCTCATCGTAAGAAGCCTTTAAGCTTGACTAAATGATCTCAATCAGCATATATTAATATCATATCAAAGCCTATTGACCAAGGTCATACAATGGAAAGATATGTTTAAAAAGAAAATTTACGGATGAAGCTAAAGTTCCATCAACATTTTCTCGACGTATCAACTTAAAAGTGGTTCCGAATGAGAAACTACCGAAGTCCCAATGTTTATAAGCTGGAATTGTCAAAGCATGGGATCATCAAGTTGGACAATGCTATGAGACTTTCACGATATTCTTCACAATGGGGAAAAGCTAGGTGGTACCAAAAATAAGTGATTTTCAGTTTTAACATTTTATTCATATGTTATCAGTTTATTAAATGAGAGAACTTTTCCATGAATGGGTAACAACTACTTTTAGGTGAACATGAAATATAACTTATGGATCGAGAGCAAACTTGATAAATCTTTTGGCAATAAAGAATGAATTAATACCTTCTCATAATCCAACCAAGTTTTCCTTTAACGAGATGGGTTCGGATCATCTTCTGATCATATTAAGACTAATTAATTCACATGATATACATTTTGGTCGGATTTGACGCATGGTATAATGTCCTCAAGCCAGAGAAGCAATCTCTCTAGCATGGTCTACACATGTTCCTACATCTCACTTAAAGGTATCAACTTATACTTCTCGAGTGCAACATTCATTAAGTGTCTTTAAAAAGTTTACATTATCAAATTATGCATATCACCTTCAACTCTTGAAAGAAAAATTCGATGAGAATCATCTCGACTTTCTCCTTACATTCGAAAGCTTTTTAACCTTAAGTAAGATATCATCCAATATTTTAGTTCTCTATTCAAATCTTGTAAGCCAACCTTTAATGCTTCCATATTCCAATACCTTAACCCTCGAGTCTCCTCGGACATGAATCAATTCTTAACGTGGGTGAACAACAAAGAAAAAGTTACAAATGTATTATTTGCTATCAACCCCACGAGTGCACTGGGAGATGATGGAGTGAATGAACTATTTTTTCAACATTACTAGAACTTAATTGAGATAAATCACAAAGGAAGTACTTAACTTTTCGAGCTAGTTCTATGTCTCCTTAGTGGAATTTCACCTTGATTTACTCAATTCCAAAGAAACCGGACCCTTCCTTAATGGTTGATCTCCGGCCAATCAATTTATGATCAATGCTATATAAGTTTATCTCTAATGTCTTGGTTACTCGTGTACCAAAGCCAAACTGCGTTTGTTTCACAAATATTGAGCTCGGAAAATATTATTGCCGCTCTTGAAGTGGTACATAGGCTAAGGACTCATTAAAATAGATAGGAAATTTTCATGGCGATTAAAAAAAATATCTCAAAAGCATATGATCAGTTGGAATTAGAGTATTTGAAGCTTACTCTCAAATCATTAGGTTTTCATAAGACTTTGATAAATTGGATATTATCTCGTGTTAGCTCTGTTTTCTACTTTGTAGTGATTAGTCGACTACCATTGGTTTAATCTCTCTGCAATGAGGTCTTCATCGGGGAGACCCTCTCTTCTATTCCTCTTCGTCTTATTTATGGAGGGTTTGATTCATCTTTTATCCAAGTCAAAGCAAGAAGGATTTCTCCAAGGCATTCAATTTGCGGATGGTATGATGATCCATCATCTTCTTTTTGCAGAAGATAGCTGATATTATTCGGTTTTAATGCATAATAGTGGGCATTTAAGTTTGCTATTCTGAATTATTCTGAGTGTTTCCCTTTCATATTTGGTAGAATTTTAGGATTCTAGGTGTTCAGGTCGTGTTGGAGCAAAATGATGCATTTCAAAAGATTTCAGAATATTTCAGAAGCTGCAGACAGAAGTGCACGATCGGGCACGTTATGGGATCGATCGAGCAAAGTCATTACGAGATGCACGATCGAGCAAATTCATTACAAGATGCACGATCGAGCACATCCCCCGAGAAGAATATGAAGTTTTCCAATTTTGCAAATTTAGTCCTCAAGCCTATCAAGTTTTCCTATTTTTAATTATTTTCCTTTTTAACCTATAAATACATTGTGTTTTAGGTTTTTAGAACGAAGATTTATTTTGATTTCTGAGAGAATTACTGAGGGAGAGGAGATTCAACATTGTAGTTGGAGAAGATTTTTGAACCCTTTCTAATATATTTCTATTATTTTATTATGTGTTCTTCAAAAATGTTGATTTTTTATTGTTTGTCAATGTCTGAGTAGTTCACTAGTTAGGTTTTAGGGTTTCCCAGGGAAATCAAGGTTTGATTGTTAGATTTATCATAAGGGGATAACAATTGTTAGGTTATTAGTCTAGACTTGTTATTAATGCATGAATTAGAGTAGCTAACTAGTTCATTGAATTTAGACTGATAAACACAAAGAGATTTGGTTTAGAAGTTGGATATAGTCTAGATGAATAAGTGTTCTTGCTTGCGAGAGTATTGTCTTGAATGCTTGTGAACAATTGAATCTGAATTGTATTGCATGATCTATTATTTAAAATACGGCGAGAGTTTGTCTCTGATCATTTGAGCATAGGGTTTAATAATCCGAGAGGAGATTATTCCATCTTTGTCTTTCATGTTGAGAACTATTTTCAAAGAAAATCCTTGAATGATAATTTGACTTTTAATTCTGACTACATGTGGTTTCCCTGAATTCTGCGCTTTATTTCATAGTTTAAAACCGTTTTTAATTTACCGTTTTGATCACAATCAACCTTATTATTTATGCTTTAGCTTGATTTGAATTTAAACTGAATCATGTACTTTCTGGTCTCTATGGATTCGATACCTAGATTTGCTACATTGAACTGTTCTCTACAGTGTTAGTTTTAGGATTTAAATTCTAGACCTATCACAATTCAAATTAAACTATTTTCAAAGAAAATCCTTGAATGGTAAATTGACTTTTAATCCTGATTACATGTGGTTCCCTGATGCCTGACGCTTTTATTTCATAGTTTTAAACCGTTTTAATTACCGTTTTGATCACAATCAACCTTATCATTTCTGCTTTAGCTTGATTTGAATTGAAAATGAATCGTGTACTTTCTGGTCTATGTGGATTCGATACCTAGCTTTGCTACATTGAACTGTTCTCTGCAGTGTAGACTAGGATTTAAATTCTAGACCTATCAACTTCTAAACCAAATTTTTGCGCCGTTGCCGGGGACCAATAGTGCCTTTTTAGTTTCCTATTAGAATCTATTCTAAAGTTTTTATTTTTCAGTACTCATCTCGTTCTCTTCTGCTTGTTTTTGTTTTACAGGTGTATGAACAGAAGATCTGACAAATTCTCTGAATTGCTAAGCCTCAGTAACTCGGAACTTGCACGGATAGAACGCTCAAACCGGAAAGCATAGAAAAACGCAAGCTCATCCAACTCAATGGGTGACAATGTTGATCGAATCATTTCGGTCAGAATCAAGGGTCAAAACGATCCACCTCCTCTTGGACTCAATCAACTGATTAACCAAACGCATGGTGGTGGTAACGGAAATCCAGTGCCACTAGGCCAACAAGGAGATAATAACAACCAAGCTCCACAGGGGAATCTCAATTCTCAGAATGCTCGGAACATAGATGCAAGGAACTTTGTCTTGTATGGAGACCCGGAGAGAGTTCATCATCTCAATGCTCAGAACCATCCTTTAGTTGGTTCATACAACAATCCTCAAGCATTCTATGCTAACAAGAATCCCATCCAGCCCGCTCAACCTCAGCGAAGGGAATATCAATTCCCTATTCAGCTTGTTCAGGTGATCCGTAACAACCAATTCAATGGTTTACCAAACGAGCACCCAATGGATCACATTGACACTTTTGAGGAAATCTGCGGCACTGTTAAACTCAATGGAGTAACCAGCGATTTCATGCACTGCAGTTTGTTCCGTCACTCTTTAGCTGAAAGAGAAATTCGCTGGTTGAAGTCTCTGCCTGCTAGATCTATTGTAACCTGGGATGATAGCAAAGCCAGGTTCATAAATCAGTTCTTTACTACTACCAGGACTAACACATTGAGGAAAAAAATCTCTTCCTTGCAAAAAACTCAGTGGAATCATTCTATGAATCTTGGGAGCGATTCAAAGAGCTTCTTTGTAATTGTCCACACCACGGTTTCTCAGATGTAAGTCTCCGCAATACCTTCTATAGAGGAATTGAACAGAAGTATCAGCTGTCCTTAGATACAAAAAACAATGGAGACTTTATGCAGAAACCTGTTTCAGACGCTTACCATCTGATTGAGAATCTAGCAGCAAGTAATAGCAATTATTGCCCTGAGTTTGATCGCCGCACAAAGGTTCATATATTAGCTTCTAACTCAGAACTCTAGAGCTGAAAGGAGAATTCTCATATATGAAAGGACTAATCACTCAACTTCTAAAGGGTCAAAATCGGAAACAAGTTAGAGTTATAGATGATTCTAAAGTTGATTTCTTTGCAGTTCAAGAGCAAAATATTGTGGGAGTTGAGAAGGAAGTGAGTTACATCAAAAGTCAAGGTCAAAGGGTGTACAACCAAGGGTATAATCAGGGCTTTTACAAGACTCATCTCAATCTATCTTGGAGAAATACTAATGTTGAAAACCCTCAAGATCAACATTATCCACCACAACAAAAGACCTTTGTGCAGAACTCCAATTCAAGCGGTTTTTAGGAAACCTCTCAGCCTGCATTTCAACAAGCTCAACCTCAACAAAATAGTTCAATAGAGATGATGTTTAAGAAACTTATGGAAGGACAGCAACAGTTCCAAACATTAATCCAAGTAGAAGTGAAAGAGCTGAATCAAAAGTTTGAAGCACTATCAACACATGTGAATCATTTGGAAGTACAAGTTGCTCAGACCTCTGAAGCTATGAAAAGACAAGCTGGTGTCTTTCCTGGGAAAGTTGAAGATAATCCAAAATCTTATTGTAAGTCTTTAGTTGGCGATTTAGAAGACGAAGCCGGTAATTTGGTAGAAGATGCAGATTTTGAGAACCGGGAAAAAGATGCAAAGAAAACTACCCGATCGAGCACCCCTTGCCCGATCGGGCAAAGCGGTTTCAGAGGAGATGGTCGATCGGGAGATCCATTCCCGAATGAGCAAACATGTGCAAAAATTCCAGGGACTTTAGATCGATCGAGCACCACACTTGCCCGATCGATCACCGAATCAGGATAGAAATCAGAGAAATATGCCCAATCGGGGACCATCTGCCCGATCAAGCAGACGAACCTGGGATTGAAACGTTTTCTCAATGCTTACACACCTAGAGTCTCATACCTAGTGCCACCTTCAAAGCCCATATCAGAGTTTGAAGATAGTGAGATGATAGGGAAGAAAGTAAACCCACTTAGGAAGCTTCATAAGCTGCAAAACCCAGGGGAATTCTTAGTTCCTTGTTCGATCAATGGAGTGGAATTTACATATTCCCTATGTGATACTGAAGCTAATGTGAGCGTTATATCGATGAATGTTGCAAAACGAGTGGGACTATCAGGTATCAACCCATCTCACATGACTTTCACGCTTGCTAATGATTCTATTGTCTCTTCTAATGGCTTTATCTCGGATCTATTGGTACAAGTTAGAAATTTTCTCTTCCCTATTGATTTCCACATCTTGGAGAAAAATGAGCATCCACATGAACCTTTGATTCTCAGGAGACCCTTTCTTGCAACCGTAGGAGCCGTTGTTGATCTACCCAATCGGCGTATATCTCTGAAAAACATCAAGAAGCAGGTTTTCTATCCAGTGATTCCTTCAAAAGGGATATTCAGGCTAACTATGGTTAAAGAGGAAGAGATGCAGCATGGAGTTCATATAGAACCAGATGCTAAGTGTGTAATTGCTGAAGCCATACATAAAGAGCCTCAATTCTCAACAAAGAATGGCAATCACAAGGTTAAGGAGAAGGTGAAAGTGGAACAGAAGAAGGTAAAGAAAGAGTCTCAAGTAGCTTTGATCCCTCAAGCAGTAGTTGGGGATACAATTGAGTATAAGGTGAAAAGTAAGGGGTTCTCAAAACCCTTCTCGAAGTGGTAAAGGACTCACAGCTGTGAGCACCGCCACCTGGGTTCGATTCCCGGCCACTGTGGAATTAACATGTGGGCTGCAGCGCTCCAAGAGCCGACACGTGGAGCTCCATTTGGACACCCACGTGGCTAGTCTGCGCTTTTGATGTACGGGTTGCCAATGTACGAGTTTCAGCGCCCTGTTGGCCTGTCGCCCTGTCGATAAGTGGCAGGACACCTGGGTTATCAAAAAAAAAAAACCCTTCTCGAAGTTTAATGTTTTACTCACCCTGGAGTTCAAAGAGAAAGGAATTGATGCTACAAACAGTTTGCTGGGTAAGATTCTGAAGCTGAAGATGTCTGGAATCAAACTGTTTGTAGCATCAATCCCTTTCTCTTTGAATTCTGGGCTGAGTAAAACTTTAAAATTTGAGAAGGGTTTTGAGAACCTCTTGCTTTTCACCTTATACTCAATTGTATCCCCAACTACTACTTGAGGGATCAAAGCTTCTTGAGACTCTTTCCTTACCGTCTTCTGTTCCACTTTCACCTTCTCCTTAACCTTGTGATTGCCATTCCTTGTTGAGAATTGAGGCTCTTTGTGTAAGGCTTCAGCAACTACACACTTAGGATCTGGTTCTATATGAACTTCATGCTGCATCTCTTCTTCTTTAACCACAGTTAGCTTGAATATCCCTTTTGAAGGAATCGTTGGATAGAAAACCTGCTTCTTGATGTTTTTCAGAGATATACACCAATTGGGTAGATCAACAACGGCTCCTACTTAGGATCTGGTTCTATATGAACTCCATGTTGTATATCTTCCTCTTTAACCACAGTTAGCTTGAATATCCTTTTTGAAGTAATCGCTGGATAGAAAACCCGCTTCCTGATGTTTTTCATAGATATACACCAATTGGGTAAATCAATAACGGCTCCTACGGTTGCAAGAAAGGGTCTCCCGAGAATAAAAGGTTCATGTGGATACTCATTCATCTCCAAGATGTGGAAATCAATAGGGGCGAGACAATTTCTAACTTGTACCAATATATCCAAGATAAAGCCACTGGAAGAGACAGTAGAATCATTAGCAAGCGTGGAAGTCATGTGAGATGGTTTGATACCTGATAGTCTGATATTACTCGGTTTTAACGCTTTATAGTAAGCATTTATGCTTTCTATTTAA
>OVBE01001947.1:0-33285 GCA_900406425.1 Iberis pinnata | reverse complement strand
AAGACCTCTAACCGTGGAGCTCACACTCTTTTTCCCTTAATGTGTTTTTATCCCAAGAGGTTTTACACATTAAGGTTTTTAATGAGGTGGGTATTCACGGTTCCAAGCTGAACCATTCACCATGGTTAAGCTTGAGGGGGAGTATTGAGACATGAGGAAAAAAAATCAAGAAAAAAGAGAAGACAAGTTTCGGGATCACTTGGACAAGTCGGATCATAGTGAGAGTGGACCATCGGGACACACGAGCCGGATACTCGAGCCATGCCTATCGGGACATTCGAGCATGGCTTATCAGAACATCGGGCCATCGGGCCAGGCCTATCGGAATACTCGAGCATGGCCTATCGGGACATTAGGCAAGGCCTATCGGAACACTCGAGCATGGCCTATCGAAACATCAGGCCAGGCTTATGCGACAATGCGCATAAGATGGACCATTGGGCCAATTCATGTTTTGCTCTGGCCTTTCTCACCAAACCAACTCGAACACACTTCAAATATGTCAAAAGAGCTTCTAGAAGAAAATAGCTCGAAGAAGTAGCCATTTGGTGTAGGAAGATCACGGGTTGTGTTTGTGCGCATGGTTCCCTAGGCCACGTGCGAGTGAGCCGAGCCTGACACAACGAAAGACCAATTTTTCTCGAGACATTTGGCCGAGGCACCCGAGACTTTCTTCTTTTGTCATTTCAAACGTTTGAATTGTTTTATTCCTTTTGCTTATATAAGTTGTAATGTTGTGAACCTAAAATGGTTAAGGAGAAATAAAATCTCTCTTCTCCCATCTCGAAGTCTCTTTTCTCTCTTTTCTTTCTTTGATTCTAAAGATATTCAACATCAAATTTCATTATTTGATTTACTGACGTAGTACATCAGAATAGTGGACATACTACTGCTAGATTACAATGTTTTATACATTGATTTTTAACTGTCATTCAGCTGTTAAGGGTAACAGAGTTTAGGAGGAAGATGGATTCACACTAGTTAACCTTAACCAAAGTCAAGTACCATTACAAAAAATCCATATATATTAGCATCTCAAGCCAGACAAGTATTCTACTCAAAACTAATGATTCATCGAGTTGGTTTGTAGTTAAGAAAGGACCTTTAAGAATATATACTGATGAAGAAGTCGAAGATGTACATACAAATATTGGACCACTACTAATTACTATTGACATGAGTAGTGATAGTGAAGAAGCTCAGAGTTCCTGCTTAGATTGTGAAGGAATTTATGTTTGAGATGAACACTATTGTTACTAGATTGAATATCATTGTGATCGGATTGGAAGTTTACTTCCTTTTTAATATAAAATTGTATTTGTTTGATTATTTTATAAACCCTTTGTTATGTTGTGTTTGAAATTTTTATGGCTGCTATTGACTATTAAATTTTTAACTTATGACTTCAGGTGAATTAACATGGGTCATCCCAAGAAGAATGCAGGAAAAAGAAAGAGAAAATATTCATATGAGGCTATTGACTTTGTACAAACAAATGCACCTGCACAATTTCTACCCGAGAACGAGTTAGAGCAAAATGATGAGGACCATTGACAGAAAGGAGAGCAACATATAAATGAAGATGAAATATTAGAAGAAGAAGGATTTTTAGGGTATAATGATAAAGGAGAGAAGCAGTTGAATTAAGATGAACTATAAGTAAAAGAAGATATAGATCAGAATGATGATGAAGGAGAGAAGCAGTTGAAAGAAGATGAACTATTAGAAGAAGAAGAGGTAGATAATAATGATGAGGCAGGAGATGAGAAATATAATGAAGATGAACTATTAGAAGAGGAAGAGATAGATCAAAATGATGAGGAAGGAGATAAACAGTTGAAGATGAACTATTAGAAGAGGAAGAGCTAAGGCATAATGAAGAGAATAAACAAGATGAGCGTATTGATCTACCAAAACCAAAAAGACATCGAGGACAAACAATAATGAGACACATGTTAAGGATCCAAATGTGAAAGAAAGAGTTAAATTTAACGAGATGGGGCAACTTTGTGGTCCAGGTTCAGTGAAGTTATCATCATATTTACATCCATTGGTACGTGAACACGTACCGATTGTTAATGAAGATTGGAGAAAGATAAATCCAGAAATGAAAACTGTCTTATGGAAATCTGTTCAGGTAATGTTTTTATTTTTGGTCTGATTTACATATCAGTTGATTTATGGTTATAAAAACTATCTTATGGAAATTCGTGAGCTTGAGTGCAGGCAAAGTTTGATCTTGATGAAGAGTTTAAAAAGACTATTGTTCTTAAGAAGATAGGATTTCTATGGAGGGAATCTGAATCACATATGGTTAAAGAAATAAGAGGTGTTGCAACAACTAACTAGCAGAGAATGCAACTAAAGCCAAGGAATGTGATTATTACTAAATGTTGTAAATTTGTAAAACTAAAAACCTGCAATGAAGTTGAGGTAATAATAATTTGTTAACTAAATGACTTTAATGGATAATGGAATTGTATATTTATATTGTAGGTTGTAAGTGAAAAATACAAGGAAAAGAGGAGAAATCAGATTGCCCACACTTGTAGTCGCAAAGGAATGTTTAGATTAGCTGAAGACATTGTAAATAAGTTAATAAATTGCATGTTTTAGACTATCAAAACTACTAGCACGAACATACGTGTTTTATATTTTAATAAGAAGAAAGAATGTACATAACCATCCTATGTAAGAAGGATGAAAGTATGGGTGAAGTCGCGCACCAAGAAAGATGGAAGACCAGTTAATACAAATGTTGCAGAAAAGTTTGTAAGTAGTATTATTTTCATGAAATGTTACATATTTTCATTTTTTAATGGATGAATTATTAAAAATTTGTAGAAAAAATTGGTTGAGATAGTTGATATTAGTAGTCAGTCAAGTTCAAAAAATCTACAAGAAGATCAACCCTCTCAACTCTTAGGAGCTGATAATCCTGGTAGGTTGAGACCAATGGGTAGAGAGATAAATATAAGTAAGTTTTCCTGCATACAAATAAGGAATAAGTATATGGAAGACATGCCAGAAAAACATATTACCTTGATTCAACAAGTGAATGAGTTGCAAGAAGAGATTGCCAAAATCAAGACACAAGTTAGTTTTCAATTTTAATTAGCTCGCAGTTAGTTTTAAATTTTATTGACATTTATTTGTTTGTAACAGAGACTAGAAGGTGAAGTAGGGGAGACATCTGCAGTAAAAGTAAATACAATAAAGTCGACTCATAAATTTATAATTCAATTATTTTGTAGAGTGTTACAAGGAAATTGTAGCTTAAGTGTGTCTTGGTTGATTGGTGTGATAATAAAATGATAGTTGTTGAGGGGCATTTTATGTCTTCTGATCCAGAAGTCTTAGTTTGTGATATTCCGTTTGGTCCTAATGCTGTTAAAGTTTTGGTTGAATTCGCTTCTAAGAATGAAGAATTTCTTTGGAGACCTCTACTCAACTTTTTCATTATTGAACAAGCTGTCGGAGAAATGATTGCATGGCTTGATACAAAGTGTGCTATTTCAGATATGGGGATCCAACCAGAAGTAAATATACCAAAGGTAATTTTCATACACATATTTAACTATGTTTGAGATTGGTAGTGAAATATGAAGGGGTTAGTAATTGTTTACATTTGTGATAGAGCCCTAACACAACTTCACTGAAGAAATTCAACCTATTGGAATAAAATTCATCAGGTGATGAGGTTGTGGCTGAAGATCGTTGGCAGTGCAAATATTCAAAGGCGTTGGTCAATGGATTACCACTTGGACCAAATGCAGTAAATGTATTTGTGGATAGGGTCATAAAACCATAAACATTTATGTGGAGACCTTCGGTAGAAATCACATACCTATGAAATGCTTTCATAGCTTCTGTTGCTTGGCCTATAAATAATGTTATCTTCGAAGACCCCACAGATATGACAGGTGAAAAATCTCCTGCTAGTACAAAGGTAGATGCCTCAGGATCAAAAAAGTCCAACCAAGACATCTTCACCAAGCCGAAAATCTCAAGAATCAGGTTCTAAATATGCTTTCCTAAATCTCATGTAAAAAACAAGTACAAGTTCATCATGCATCCCCTCTTAGAAGATATTAGGTATAACATATTCATATCTCTTATTTTTCATATATGGCATGCGCTGTTGTTGATTAGTTATAATAGCACTTTATTTTTGGTGCTATCTTTAGATTTATGATATATTTGAGTCTTTTTTTTGTAATTGCATTATTGTACTAAAATTAGGTTTTTAAACAAAGTATCAACAACATATACAATATTCCATCAAATGCATTGAATACATATAACTATTAATAGCACACAACTTTAACATTATCATATCATGAAAACATAGAGAACTTTATGGTATATAATAGCAAAACAAGATAACGTTATCGTAAATAGAGACATATTATAGCAATATAACATAACACTATCGTAAACAGATACATATTATAGCAAACTAAATAAATGCTATCGTAAACAGAGACATATTATAGCAAATAAAATTAACGCTATCGTAAATGGAGACAATTTATAGCATATAATACCAAATCAAAGGAACGCTATCATAAAATGAGTCATATTATAGTGTTGTATACGTCGAGACTACTGTATGATATCACATATGATAGCACCAAAAGAAAAGCGCTATTATATAGCTTGGATGTATGACAACATTATAATTTAAAGCTATAAAAAATTGACCCTACGATAGCGTCTACATACATAGCGTTTATGAAAACGCTACCAAATATGTATAATAGCGTTAATCGTATGCTATCAATGCAAGTTTTCTTTTAGTGTTACCTAACCTTTCGTAAGATTGGTTCTTATAAATCCGACACATGGATAAAGTGCTATAAGAACCAAAATTTTGGTAAGCACTTCCGAACGACTTAGAAATTTTCTTCGGAAAGATGCTTTGTTCCGGATCAATGCGAGTCTATCGCAAAATCCAATATTTAAAAGGAACCAGGTTGATATCGTTAACGAGATACGTACGCCGGAATAGTCACCGCCCACCCTAAATCTGAGAGTAAGCCTAGGTCTTTCCCTAAACCTAGCACATTGGTCTCTAATATTTTTAGACATAGTATATAACTAATACGAGATCCCTAAGTTTGTCTCTTCTCTTACATCCGAAAGTTCACAAATATCAAAACTCTGTAGATAGAAATGCGTTTCTCTTATTACATAAAATTTTTGAAAATATCAAGTACATGAATGCGGATATTTTGAAACATGGGAGTGTACGAGTANCCCCCCCCCCCCCCCCCCCCCCCCCGCCTCCCTTTTTCAAGAGGGGGAAAGGTGCACTTTTCTTGTGAAAAGTTGCCTACGTACCCTTTTTAGGGATCAAACCGTCTTGTAGTTTAGTTTATTATCGTGAGTTTGATTAATTGATTGGAGATGTTGCATCGTCCTTTTGGCTGCTGTGGCGATAGTTGGGTCGATGACTTTTTCGAGGATTGGTCGTGCAGTTATCTCAAGGAAAATTGTGGCAACCAAGATTCGCACCGTCCGATTTCTGTTAGTTACAGTAAATCATAGAGAACTCTAACTTTCCAGAGATCCCGGATTTCTGTGAGTCAAACGATTTAAGATCAGAACACGATGAATAACAACAAAAGTACGAAATAGAAAGTACAAAAGAGAGAAAAAGGGTTTCTTATTCTGAATTATATGAGTGTTTCACAACATATGATAAACCTCTGGCTAAGTGAGCTGTCAGAAAGTTCTGCAATACGAATACCTAAGTCTTTTGGTACAGAAAGTTGAATGTCCCCCGTCTCTTCCTTCTCATCTTTCACATTCCTTCTCTGTCTCCGATCCTTCTGCATAAATCTTTATTTTCTTCTCCGGAAACATTCCTTTTCCGCATTCCTTCCATTACTTTATGGCTTGCGGAACAAGCTGTGACCGTCATCGTACTTGGGCCGAATTCTCACTTAGAGTCACAAGTGGGCCATTTATCGCGTTTTAGGCCTCATTGGGCCATTTATCGCGTTTTAGGATTCATTGGGCCATTATGAGATTTAGGTGATTTTACAGTTCTTATCGGAGAATCGGTCTTTCATATGATGATGCGATATGGACTTTGCAAGAAGTTAGCCGTTACCAAATTACAAGATTAAAACTTATACGAAGGTTTTACGATACTCTCAGGAGCCATAGGGAATAATCCTAAATTCGTGATGTTTTCCAGTTTACACGACTACCTCGACATTTACATGGAGAGAACTAGTTTTATGATTTTAGTCGCAAAATCTTAACAAAACCTAATAATGATATGAAACAAGAGTTGAGTGTGTGGCATTTAGCTCGACGACTGGCATGCTGATTGTGCGTTTAACATCCGTGTTTTCGTACGTCCTGAAACGTTTATCAAAATGTTTTGACTTGTTTGTCTTTGTTCCAAAATGTATGTGTCGACGTCCTTAAATTTCAGCAAAGATTAGTTGTAAGCAAACCATCTTACCTCGTTAAACCTTAGCGATATGAAAACTTGATGGGACAAAACCTTGTCGGCTAAGGACAAAAGAGTACATAGGTGGTTGCCTAATTGTTCGATGATCGTTTCGCATTTCCTCTAAAACATGTTCCGCTGACTGGGATTGTAGTGACTTGATGAGGCGTTGATTTTGTCGTGACCGTTTTTGACCCCAACAGTTAGCCCCCCAGCCCGCAAGAACATTAGGCGGAAAAATGGCTCAAAGCGTCCGGAGATGAATAATAAAAAAAATTTGGATAAAATGGAGAAGTTACCTTCTTTAGTTTTCACTTATCTTCTATCCAATCAATTATCATATGTAAACAAGAACTTCTATTCTCCCACTCTCTTTGTTGTGTCTTTTTTTTTACCTTGCTATGAATTTAGGGATGGGAGTTGCGGCGAATACCTCATTGTGGGAACCGAAATTCACATCGTCGATTTCCGTTAGTTATAGAAAATCAGAGAGAAATCTAACTTTCCAGAGATCCCGAATTTATGTGAGTCAAACGATTTAAGTTCAGAGTACGAAAATAACTTGTACGAAAACGAATTTAAGAATATGAAAAGAGAGACAAAGAGATATTATTCCGAATCTCATGAGCATGTTACAATCAGGCACTAGCCTTGGCCGCAAGAGCAGTCAACGAATATCCTAGAACTAACGACAAAGACTGAATAAACTAATCGAGTCACAGCTCACTAGCAAGAACGGAAAAGTAATCTAAAACCCTAGGTATTTCTAGTGTGGAGAGAGTCAAACGTGTCTTGAACCATCTCTTGATCTCTTTTATATAGATTTCAGAATTGCTCCATCTTCCTTTTTCGCCTTTCGTTCCTTTGCGGAAATCGTCGTTTTCTTGATGAATTTCTTCTGCGGAAATCTTTCTTTTCTGGATTTCTTCCATTTCTCTCCGGCTTGCAAGACAAGATTTGACCGTCATTACGTTTGGGCTCGTCTGCCATCTGGAATCGTAAGTGGGAAGTGGTCGTGTTTTAGGCATCGTTGGGCCATTTTACGTTTTAGGCGAATTTTATGATTCTTGTTGAGAAAATGAACTTTTTCACAACAAAACAATCGATATATTTTTGGGAAGGTCGTAAATACAATGACATTAGAGTTTAAGTTAACCGCTATCATTTTTAACGTCTGGTTAATACGAAACGAATTCACGATTCTTTTGCGAGCCGTAGGAAGTCATCACACAAAAGGAAACAGAGAATTAGAACGATACGAAACAAGAAACGATTCATTCGGAGTGATACAAAGAACATGTATGATTCATCTTGCTAACTGGAAAGATGAATTTCCTGCGCAAATTCATATCTCCACTTGATGAGACAAATTTTCCGATTCATATCGCCAACTAGTGAGATGAATTTACACAAGAAATTCTCGCCAGTTGGCGAGATGAATCGGAGAATGAGATTAATTTCTTTCTCTTTCCGATCCTTCTACGGAAATCTTCATTTTCTTCTCCGGAAAAATTCCTTTTTTTTTGCATTCCTTCCTAATATTGTATGGCTTGCGAAACAAGATGTGACTGTCATCGTACTTGGGCCGAATTCTCACTTAGAGTCACGAGTGGTCCGTTTATTGCATTTTTGGCCTCATCGGTCCGTTTTGCTTTTTAGGCAATTTTATGATTCTTATCAGAGAATTAGTCTTTCGTATGCTGATGCGATACAGACTTTGAGACAAGTTAGCCGTTACCACTTTACACAATCAAAACTTATATGAAGGATTTTACGATACTCTCGCAAACTGTAAGGAACAATCGTACAACCATGATGTTTGCCGTTTACGTGACTACCTCGACATTTATACGGAGAAAACAAGTTTTATGATTTTAGTCGCAAACTCTTAACGGAACCTCAAAATGATATGAAACAAGAGACAAGGGGTTCGAGATGAAATCAACTCGCAACCGGAAAGCTGAATTTACGAGATTCAGCACGCCAGTTGGTGAGCTGAATTTACGAGATTCAGCACACCAGTTGGCGAGCTGAATGTGTGACATTCAGCATGCCGACTGGGGGGCTGATTGTGCGTTTAGCATCCATGTTTTTCGTATATCTTGAAATGTTTATCAGAAAGTTTTGACTTGCTTGTCTTTGTTCCGAAACGTATATGTCGTGGTCTTTAATGTTCCGCGAAGATTATTTCTAAGCAAACCATCTTGTCTCGTTAAAACCTTAGCGAATGGAAAACCCAATGGGACAAAACGATGTCAGCTAAGGACAAAAGAGTACATATGTAGTTGCCTAATTGTTCGATGATTGTTGTGCCTTTCCTCTGAAACGTGTTCCGTTTTCTGGGATTGTAGTGACTTGATGAGGCGTTAGTTTTTCCGTGACTGTTATTGACCCCAACAGTTAGCCCCCAACCCCCGAGAACATTTGGACTGTTCTCGTGAGGTGTTAAGTTCGACAAGTAGGTGGAATTAATGGCTCAAAAAGTCTGGAGATGAATAGTAAAAAAAATTCTTATAAAATGGAGAAATTACCTTCTTTAGTTTTCACTTATCTTATTTCGAAGCAATTCTCCAGGGTAAACAAGAACTTTTATCCTCCCACTTTCTTTGTTGTGTCTTTTTTTACCTTGCTATAAATTCAGTGATGGGAGTTCGAGCGAATGCATCACTGTGGGCACCAAAATTCGCATCGACGATTTCCATTAGTTACAGAAAATCAGAGAGAACTCTAACTTTCCAGAGATTCTGAATTTATGTGAGTCAAACGATTTAAGTTCAGAGTACGAAAATAACTTGTACGAAAACGAATTAAAGAATATGAAAAGATGGAAAATAAATCTTATTCTGAATCTCGTGAGCGTGTTACAATCAGGCAATATCCTTGGCCGCAAGAGCAGTCAATGAATATCCTAGAACTAACGACAAAGACTTAATAACCTAATCGAGTCGCAACTCACTAGCAGGAACGGACAAGTAATCTAAAACCCTAGGTATTTCTGGTGTGAAGAGAGTTAAACGTGTCTTGAACCATCTCTTGATCTCTCTTATATAGATTTCAGAATCGCTCCATCTTCCTTTTTCGACTTCCGTTCCTCTACGGAAATCATCCTTTTCTTGATGGATTATTCTGCGGAAATCTTCCTTTTCAGGATTTCTTCTATTTCTCTCCGACTTGCAAGATAAGCTGTGACCATCATTATGTTTGGGCTTGTGGGAGCCGAGATTCACACGGTCGATATCCATTAGTTTCAAAAAATCTGAGTGACCTATAATTTCCCAGAGATCCCAGATTTTTCTGAGCCAAACACGAACAAAATCAGAGTCCGAGAAAGACAATAAAAGTACGAAAATTCAACAAAAAAATAGGGCAATAGAGGTTTCTTATTTTGAATCTCGTGAATGTTTTACAATCAGGCTGCAATTTCGATCGTAGGAACAATCGGAAAACAACCTAATTGAGTTGCAGCTCTCTAAGAACATAATAAAATTCTAAAGCCCTAGGTATCTAGTGTGTATAATTTTGAACTTCTCTTGTCTCTTCCCTTCATCCTTCTTATATAGACTCCTTGGTTGTCCATTTTCCTTTTATGGTCCCTAAAGCTTCAGCGGAAACTTTCCTATTCTTTTGCGGAAACTTTCCTTTTCCAAATTCCTTCCATTTCTCTATGTCTTGCGCAACAAGTTGTGACCATCGTCGTACTTGGGCTGGATTCTTGCTTAGAAGTGTAGTGGGCCGTTCATCGCGTTTTAGGCCTCATTGGGCGGTTATGTGGTTTAAGCGATTTTACAATTATCATCGGACAATTGGTCTTCCGCGCGTTGATATGATATGGGTGTTACGACAAATAGACCATTACCGCTTCGTATGATTAAAAGATACGAACATATTCTTACGACCGTTCCGGGGAATAATACCTTTGGTCGTTTAGCCATTTTATACAATTCAAAACTTATATGAAAGGATTCCTGCAACTTCCGCGATCCATAAGGAATAGTCGTACAGTCGCGATATCCATACGAAGAGAATAAGTTTATGATTTTAGTCGCAAAATTCCAATAGAATCTCGGAATGATACCAAACAAAAGATGAAGGGTTCAAGATGAAATCAACTCGCCAGTTGGCGAGCTGAATTTACGAGATCCAGCTCGCCAGTTTTTAAGATTCGGCTCGCCAGGTTGCAAGATTCGGCTCGCTAGTTGGCAAGCTGATTTTGCGAGATTCAGCTCGCCAGTTGGCAAGCTAAATGTGTGTTATTCAGCTCGCCGGTTGGCTTTGATGACCTGGATTAGATTCCGCTGCCGTCGTTTGAGCCTGGCTTCTTTGATGTTATGAGTGATTCACCGCCCCAATCTCTTATTTCAGAGAGAACCGTGAGGTTGCAACCGTGTGTGAAGGCTTCGTGCTGGTGTATGGAGGTTAGTATGTGCTTACTCGATTATGTTTTCCCGAGTGTGTTTACTAAGTTTATAGTGGTTTTGCGATAGGCCGTTCACATAATGAAAGAGGTCTTAAGTCAAAGGAGTAAGAAGCGCGTGCGGCTCAGTATAAGGCTGACATATTCGAGGAAGAAATTTCTTATCTGAAGATGGAGAAGGAGGCATTGGAGCAGAAGCGCGCGTGTGAGGTTTGCCGCACAGCTAGACGGGGCAGATGTAAGGTTGTTTCTGCTATGTCGGACCGTTCAGCTTGCTTTGAGGCTAGCCTCGAGAAGCTGGAGAAAACGCATTATGTTGTTGAAGATTGGCGCAAATTTCAGGGTTCGGTGGGAATTTTGCACCGGACCAAGCAGCCCGACTTCCAGTTTGATGTTGAATGGAGAAAGATGTATGGTTATTATGAACTGAACAAGGATGTCAGATCCTTGATTCCTCCGATCGTGACAGATGTGCAGGAATGTTGGGCTTCGATCCCCGTTTCTCCTGATTTGGTGGATGTCGGGACTTTGGTTCAAGGCGATAAGGAGGCGGTGGACCAGGACCCGAGGGCATTTGGCGCGTCGTGTTCTTGTTGCTATGATCCCAGCCAGTGAGAAGCGAGGAAATTATGAGTAGGATTTTGTGTTTTCGGTTTGAGACCATCCAGGCCGTATGTGGCCGCAAGACTTACCTTTCTGAGGCTTTTTGTAACTTGTATTTATGATTAGTTTGTTGAAAGACGAAATTCTAAGTAGTCAATCTGTATTTCGTTTTCTGATTTATCGCTACGTTTAGCTTTTTTGCTTCGGATGCGAGTTTTCTTTAGGGTATTCAAAATCCAAAACGTGTGGATTTGCGTGCATGAGCGATGAGACAAGTTTAGGAATCTCGTATCTGCTTTAGATACTATGTCTAGAGATGTTAGAGACCAGTGTGCTAGGTTTAGGGCAAGACCTAGGTTTACTCTCAGTTATCAGAAGTGTGGTGACTATTCCTGCTTACGTACCATGTTTTGCGATTTCGACCTGATTCCGTTTCGATCTTGGAATCTGTGGTAGATTCGTGTTTATTTGGAATCGAGCATCTCTCCGAAGACCATTCGAAATTGCTGACCAAAATTTTGGTTTTCATAGCGTTGTTTACCCTTATGTCGGGCGTGTGAGAACCGATCTTATGAAAGGCTGGGTGACTAGTTTTTCCGTCGTGGGCCAATTGACGGGCTTAGTGTGAAAGCTGGTTTCTAGAGTCTGCGGAGATTGTGTTTGTACGAGCTTGGAAGTTCAATCTCGAAAGTTTGCGACGTCTCGCTTTTTCTTAAAGTTCTTTTTCCGTTCGTTTTTTTAAGATATGTTGGGGAATGTTTTTGTGATTTTGTTGAATGATATGCTTATTTTTGCGGACGAGGAGAGTGTTTAGAATTTTTCGTAAAATTATTGTTTCAGCATTATACGTAGATCTAAAATATATGGAGTAACATTGAATATGTGCGATCAAGAAGAAGCGAAAACGTTGTTAAAGCAGGATAAGTTTTTCTTGCGTAAAAGTTTCGAAAAAATTGAGCACATAAGGTGGATATATAAAAATATGGGAGTATACAAGTCTATGTATACGTACCCACTCCCCGCCCTCCCCTTTTGGAGGAGGGACAGCTGCACTTTTCCTGCAAAAAATTTGCCTACGTACCCTTCTTCGGGATCAATCCGTCTCGTAGTTCAATTGGTTTCCTTGAGTTAAATTACTCGCTTGGCAATGCTGCATCCTCCGTTTTAGCCGCAGTGGCTAGAGTTGGGTCGAAGACTTTTTCGGGCGTTATTGGTGCCGTTTTGGGGTGTTAATTTTGGAGGCTTGGTCGCCCTCGTTAGGTTGAGCTGTGTCTGGAGTTGACGAATCTAGTTTGTGTTTTTCCTAAGCGTTGTTAGGTTTCTCCGACATATTTCCAGTTGATACATGGGATAAATTTGTTCGTTTGGGCCAGATCACTGATGCCGTTATGATTCGTCTTAGTTTATGCTCGGCTAAAAAGCAGAGTCTTGCTTGTTTTTGACATCCCCATATTGTAGAAATCCTGTGGGGCGTTGGGAACTTGATGCCTAGGTGGTAAGTTGACAAGACTGCTTTCATGGAGTTTATCCATGGTGTTCCGACAATCGCGTTATAAATGGCAGGATGATCGACCACTGCGAAATCAACAATTTTAGTGACTTCTTTCACCATGACAGGAAGTTGAATTGATCCAAGGGTCATGGTAGTTGTAGCGGAGAATCCGGTGAGCCGTTTTGGCGTGGGAGTATCACATTCTGTTTAGCGTATTGTAGAACATCACATTTACGGTGCTTCCTGTGTCGACGATGACCTGCGCAACTACGAGATCTTTCATGACGAGATCGATTACAAGAGGATCGTTGTGAGGGGTGTCAATTCTGATAGTTTCACTTTCCTCGAAGGTGATCGCGTTTTTTGGCGAGCGGGAAGAAGCGAATAGGAGATGGTCAGGCCAGTTGGTGCTTATTTTCGCCTTGCGATGATAGGCTTTAATTGCAGAAATGCTGTCCTAGCAGTATTTTGACTCTCTGATTATCATATTTATTTGGCAGCGGTTTATGTCACTGGATTTGTCCTCGGGTTCTCTTACGCGTTTTCCTTTTGTTCTGGAACCATGGGGCGCATTGTTTCCCAGTGGTGCATGTCCTGGTCTAGGTTGCCGGTTTGAATCTTTGAGGAGATTCTTTATGGTGGAGATCTCTGTTATATGTCGTGCGAGTAACATTGTTTTTAACCTTGCTCCGAGTACTTTGCAGTTTACCGTGGAGTGACCTTTTGTCTAGTGGAACTCACATAACGAATTTTTGTCGTAAGAGGTGTTTCGAGTCCAGGTATTACCTGACGTCTTCCCTCCTTCGGACGATGGATAGATCGCGTCATTATGCGCTCCCTGGAAGTTTTCTCCCTCGTGATAGACGTATTTGTCGTTGCAAGGGATCTTCTTTTTTTTATTTCTGCTCTGAGGGAGCGTCTTTGGTAGATGATTTCGCAGGCTTATGCTTTGCGACAGAATTCTCATCTCTTCTTTGATGTTAATAAAATATGTGGCTTTGTGTAGTGCGTCGTGGATGGTATGCGGTTTTTCAAGGGCTAACCATGTTCTGAACTTGGATTTGTAATGACAGTTTTGCAGAGCGCATATGTGGCCACTTTGTCGCTGATGCCGCTGACTTTCGACATTATGATTGTGAATCGTTACATGAAATCCTGGAGCGATTCATCCTCTTTCTGAGCGAGACTCCAAAGATCGATGTCGGAGGTTTCCCTATACATGGAATACTATTTGAGGAATTCCGAGGAGAATTTTCAGAAACTCGCAGTGGAGTTTCGCTTTAGTCGAGAGAACCACTCGAGGGCTGCCCCATGGAGATGTTTGACGAAAAAGGCAGAAACATGCGTCTTTTTCTCCTTCCCTTAGTTTTGACCTTGCCATCACGATCTGGAAATCTTACAAGTGTTCTTTCGGATCGGTGGCGCCATCATATTTTGGGATTTTGATCTTCCCAGGATCAAAAATCCAGGTGCTAGTTATGTGAGCCGTGAATGGAGTTCTTTGTGCCTCTTCGAGAAGTCGGTCGATTCTTGGGGCTGCGCTAGTGGCATGGTGGATCTGTGATTTCACCGCTTGCTTATCGGCCTAGTTTTGACGAGGGATTCACGGAAGTCACGAATTGCTTCAGAATTGTTTTCAAGTTGACTTATGAGACTGTCGGTGTTTGTTACAGATGATTCGAGCCTGTTCCTCGGCTTGTTTCTCTTGCTCCAACTAGAATACATTTTCCTCTTCCTCGGTCATGGGTTTATCAAATCGGGAATTTTGTCAAGTCAAATGATCTCTAGACCTTCGGGGGTGTATATCAGCATATTCATCCGATTCTTCGGAAGATTAACTGAGCTCCAGGCTGACTTGTTCGGCTTTGACATCCTCTATTTCCTCACTGAGAGGTGGGAGTTCATTGGTGGTTTTGATCGTAGCATCATGAGTCATTCTGTCCCAGAGGCTCCTTCTGCGTGTTCCACGTCCCATCGTGCGGGGTCGTGAAATCAATTTTTCTACCATGAAGTTTGGTAGGTCTGTGCGGGAGAATAGCTCTGGTTCTTACGGTTAGGGTTTCTACCTGTTTCACAAGAGAGCTAGTCAGTTTGTCCTATTCTTCCGACTTCTTTTCAAGATCCGAGAACATCTTCTAAATTTCCTCGAACGCTGCAGAGTTCTGAATTTCAATAGTCATGCCTGAACTTGCGGTTTGACGTAAAAGAAATCTCTTGTCCCCTCTCCCTAGCGCCAAACTGTGGGAACCGAGATTCGCACGATCGATATCCGCTAGTTTCAAAAAATCAGAGTGAACTCTAATTTCCCAGAGATTTCGGATTTCTGTGAGCCAAACACGAACAACATTAGAGTATGAGAAAGACAATAAAAGTACAAAAATTCAAAAAAAAAGGGCAAAAGAGCTTTCTTATTCTGAATCTTGTGAACATTTTACAATCAGGGTGCAGTTTCGGCCGTAGGAACAATCGGAAAACACCCTAGAACTAACAGCGGAACCGTGAACAACCTAATTAAGTCGCAGCTCTCTAAGAATAGAATTTTGAACTTGTCTTGTCTCTTCCCTTCATCCTTCTTATATAGACTCCATACTTGTCCATTTTCCTTTTCCGTTCCCCGATTCTCTATATCTTGCGCAACAAGCTGTGATCATCGTCGTACTTGGACCGGATATTTGCTTAGAAGCGAAGTGGGCCGTTCATCGTGTTTTAGGCCTCATTGGGCCGTTATGCGGTTTAAGCAATTTTACGATTCTCATCGGACAACTGGCCTTTCGCGCGTCGATACGATATGGGCCTTACGACAAATAGACCATTATCGCTTCGTATGATTAAAAGATACGAACATATCCTTATGATCGTTCCGGGGAATAATACCTTCGGTCGTTTAGCCAATTCATAAAATTCAAAACTTATATGAAAGAATTCCCAAAAAAATTTCGATACGTAAGGAATGGTCATACGGTCGTGATATCTATACGAAGAGAATAAGTTTTACGATTTTAGTCGCAGAATTCCAATGGAATCTCAGAATGATATGAAACAAAAGATGAAGGGTTTGAGACGAAATCAACTCGTCAGTCGGCAAGTTAAATTGAGAGATCCGGCTTGCATATTCAGCTCGCCAAGTTGGCGAGATGAATTCGTAAGGTTCAACTTATCGGTTTTGCGTCGACGTGTGTAAGCGATATACGGATTCGAAGGTATTTGGCGGAAAATACGGATTCGAAGGAAAGCCAGATGGGACAAAACCTTCTCGACTAAGGACAAAAGAGTGCAGAGGTGGTTGCCTAACTTTCCGATAATCATTACGTGTGTCTTCCGAAATGTATTTCCGGAAGTTTAGTGGATATGTTTTGTTGATTGGAATCAGGATGCCAGTTGAAGCATTAGTTTTGTTGTAACCATTTTTAACTCCAACAGGGCTCGTCTCTCGTCTGGAATCTTTGGTGGGCCGTTTTACGGTTTAGGCAATTTTTATGATTCGTAAGTGGAATCGTAAGTAGCAACAATACGATCAATACCTTAACAGAAAGGTCGTAAATAGGATGACATTAGTTTTTAAGTTAACCGTTATCATTTTACATGTCTGGTTTATACGAAACGATTTCACGATTCTTTTGCGAGCCGTAGGAAGTTATGGCATGAAAGGAACGGGTTTTATGATTTTTATCGTAAAACTTCAACGAAGACTCAGCACGATACGAAACTACAGACGATTCATTCGAAGTGATACGAAGAACATGTATGATTCATATCGCCAGTTGGCGAGACAAATTCTCCGATTCATCTCGCCAACTAGCGAGATGAGTTTCTTGTGCAAATTCATCTCACCAGTTGCGAGATTAATTCTTCGATTCATCTCGCAAATTGGAAAGATGAGTTTCTTGTGCAAATTCATCTCGCCAGTTGCGAGATGAATTCTCTGATTCATCTCGCCAACTTGTGGGAAAATGTATGTCCAAAGATGTCTCGATTGTTCATATTTGAGTAAGGTTCGTGCTTGCCGTAGATATATACAAGATCAAAGCGTTTATCTGGAGATTATGTATTCGTCGAGGTTTTACATATTCCTCAGGCGTTCTTTCTGAGTAAGCGGACCATCTTGCCTCGTTAAAGCCTTAGTAATAGGAAAACCTGGTAGGAAAAAACGATTCTCAACTAAGGACAAAAGAATGCAGAGATGATCGTTTAGAGATTCCGTGATCGTTGGTCGATTCTTCTGAAACGTGTTCTTTGCGATCTTTTGGGAATATTGTAAATTTGCTTGGTTTGTTCTACCGATCAGGATCCATTCGTATACAGACATTTTTTTGAACATTAATTTTGTTTTGCCCATTTTTGACCCAACAGTTACCTCCCCAACCCGCAAGAACTGTTGAAATGTTTTTGCGTGGTGTTGAGTTAGGAAAATTTGGCGGGTTAGGCGCAATTAATGGTTCAAAGTCCAATGATGGATAGTAAAAAACTTTCTCTATAAATTTGAAAATTTACCTTTTAAACTTCACTTATCACAGTTCAAGGGGTCCTTCAAGGTAGAAATTTCTCCTTCCCTCAAATCTTTTTTCCTTTTATCATTCCTGTCATGGTTTGATTTCGGGAGCCGCTGCGGATGCGCTACAGTCGATTTTTAATCTTGATTGCTTGTGTGTTGAAGGTGTTGACATGATGTTGAAGGTTGAGTTTTTGAGCCATTCGGTTGATTCTAAAGAGGAGGAAGCGTACTGGCGTGCAATGTGTGATTTAGAGGCTCTGTCGTCCGAATATTTGTGTCCGTAACCTAAGTTTGGCAGTAATGCCGATAGTCTTAGCGATTTTCAGGATTCCTTTATGGTCACCATCCAAAAAGTTATGCCGAGTTCTGGATGATGTAGTGTTTCGCCTTCCGAAGCACGGAGAAGAGGCTTGCAGGTCGCCTCGTGGGTTGTTCACCTGCTATGAGGCGCATCTTTTATATAGTCGATTGTGGTTTCCCATCCCGGGTATAATAGACGAATTTTTGAATTGAAACGGCTTATCGATCAGTCAAGTTTTGTCGTGTGGTTTTCAGCACCTCATGGATATTTTTTTCTTGGAGTACGAGCGAGGGATAAGTCTGAATAGTTCGCTTCGTTACTATTTGGTATCGCGAAAAATCAAGAAAATCATTTGATCGTTCAAATCCAATCACCACGATTGGAAGAAGCGCTATTTTTTCATTCGGCTTGATGGTGCTTTCACCGAGGAGAGTTACATCTCTAGTTTTAAACGGGTATTTGAACTACTTCCGGCATACCAGTCTCTGACATGCGTTTTCTGTTTTGTGCAGTTGTTGATCCTCTTCCACCGTTTCCGCAAGATTTGATTCTTGTTCGAGATATCCTCAAGGGTGGTTTGGCTCATTGGGATCACTTTTAGTCGGAGCAAGTTTGGAATGCAATTGTATATCACATCGCTCGAACATGTCTGATAATCGTCGAAGCCGAGGTTGAACCAGAGATGGAAGGTTTTACTCCGTACGACGTGCCGTCTGCAAGGGATAGGGAGAGATCATCGAGAGACAGAGACACCACATTCAACATGGGCACTTCTGCCTGAGTCAGGGGGGACTCGGCCCCTAGAGTTTTTCTGAATGACTTTGGAAATTTAGGGGAGATACCGTCGTTTGGGGACGATTTCTTTGACTTCTATGTTCCTGTAGCGACTACACCTCCCGCGGAAGCGGTCGAGGAGTCAAAAGAATATGCTTAGGCTTTGCGTTTAATGATGCGGGTTAGTTTTAATTTTTATGTGGTTTTATCATTCTTTTTGTACCTCCACTGACTTTTCGTGGGTATTCCAGTATGGTCTTTATGTGATACAAAAGGCTCTCAAGACGCGTGAGCGTGGGATGCGCATATCTCAGTTCAAAGAGGATAGACTTGAGGAAGAAGAGATGGAAGCGATGGCGCGGAGGCGGCGTCGATCATGGCGAACCGTTCGACTCAATTGGAAGGCTGCTTTGCCAGATTGGAGCAAACATACGAAATTGTTGGGGACTGGCGTGAGAGTTGCGGTTTGTGGGTGCCTCCTAGGTTTACTCTTGGTTTTAATGGGTGCGGTGACTATTCCGGCTTACGTATCTTGTTTACGATTTCAACCTGATTCTATTTTAATCTTGGAGTCTGTCATAGATTCGCATCGATCCAGAACCGAGCATCTCTCCGAAGAAAATTTTTAAGTTGTTCGGAAGTGCTGATTAAAATTCTGGTTTTTATAGTGCTGTTTATCTTTGTGTCAGATGTGTGAGAACCGACCTTATGAAAGGTTAGGTGACTGTTTTGTCCATCGGGGGCCAATCGACGGGTTTGCTATAGGAGCGGATGTTTGCTCTTTTTTGTTTTGGAGTCTGTGTAGACTGTGTTCGTACAAATTTGAAAGTTCATCTCGGATGTACACGACGTCTTGCTTTTCTAAAAGTTCTTTTTCCTTTCGTAGGTTTTTCATTTTAGAGTATGTTCGAGAAACGTTTTTGTGATTTATCGAAGGGCATGCTTGCTCTTGCGAGCAAGGAAAGTGTTCAAATTTTTTTTAATAGGAGTTTCGCGTGATTCCTATTTCCGGGTTATACAATGGTGTTTCTTGTTACTTAGAAGTTTTGAGTCTAATTGAATATGTGTAAATCGTAAGGGGATGCAGAAATTTGTTAGGGTAAAATACAGTTTTCTTATTACAGAAAAGTTTTGAAAGTATCGTGTACATTGATGCATATATTTTGAAATATGGGAATATACGAGTATACGTATACGTACCCACTCTCCCCTATTTTAGAGAGGGGGGGGGAAAGCTGCACTTTTCTTGGGAAAAGTTTCTTGCATACCCTTTTCAGGGACCAAGCCATCTCGTAGCTCAGTTTGTTGTCGTGAGTTAGATTACTCGTTTGGCGATGTTCCGCCGTTCGTTTTGACCGCGGTGGCTGCAGTTAGGTCGACCACGTTTTGGCGTTGTTTGCACAGTTTGGTTTGGGATGTTGGGCTCGGATGTGTGGTCGCCTTCCTTAAGTTGAGCCGTTTCTTGAGTTGAGGAATCTGGTTTGTGTTTTTCCGGAGCAATGTCAGCTTTTTCCAAAATGTTTTTGGTCGACACCTGAGTTATCTTTGTTTGTTTGGGTCTGATCACTAGCGTCGTTGTAACCCATCTTAATTTATGCTCAACTAAGAAGCAGAGTGTTGCTTGATTTCGACATCCCCAGATTGCGGATATTCCACGGGACGTTGGGAATTTGATGCCTAAGTGGTAGGTTGACAGAAGAACTATTTTCATGGAATTTATCCAAGGCGTTCCAACGATCGCGTTGTAAATGGGAGGATGTTCGACTACCGCAAAATTGAGGATTTTGGTGATTCTTTTTGCCATGACGGGAAGTTGAATTGACTTGAGAGTCATGGTCGTCGAACCGGGGAATCCGGTGAGTGGCTTCGGGTGGGTGTGACTTTGGACAGCTTGATTCCCATCCTTTTTAGTGTATCGCAGTACATCACATTTACGGTGCGTCCTGTGCCAACGAGGATATGTGCGACCACCAAATATCTTATGACGAGATTGATTACATGAGGATCACTGTGAGGGATGTCAATTCCAACAGTTTTGCTTTTGATGTGATCGTGGATGGAATCAATGAACCAGAACCTGAACCGGAGCTTGAACCGGAGCAGTTTGAACCTGAAGGAAGGATCATGAGATCAAAGGAAAGAGAGCTAACAAATCAAGCCCACGTGATGCAACATTCAGAGATAGAAGATCAAGCTTGCAACATCTATCAGCTCTTCAGGCTTTACGTTCCAGAAGAACCAGATCTCTGATCACTTAGCTAAGTGGGTAATGTCTGTACTCTTTTGTCCTTAGTCGAGATGATAACTTTTTCCCGCATTGGGTTTTTTGTCAATCACTAAGGTTTTAACGAGGCACGTTATCCACTTCGTTAGAGCTTTCTGAGAAGAATTTGGAATAAGTATTTTATTAAATACTTGGCGAAAATAAGGAGATCTTCTAGAAGCTAACACTTGCCTTCCAAGGCTCATCTTCTAGAAGTTGCTTTCCTTTTATTTTTAGTTTCCTTTATTTTAGTTTCCTTTAAGAATTGGGATATGTTAGAAAATCCCTAGGCTCATGTGCCTATTTAAGTATTTTGAACCTCTCTCTTTTTCTTTAGCAAGATTTATGTCGAACCCCTTTTAGATTGTTTGAGAAAAATTATTGAATTTCTCTTGCTCATAAGATTAAGAATCTCAGTTGTTCTTCATCTGTAAAAGATTCATAACTCCTTCTAACTTGTTTTTCTAATCCATAAGACATCACAAGCTTTCCATCTATCTCTTTTCCATCCCCTTTTTCGAAATTCACCATCAAAAACCAGCCATACCATTGATATCATATTCGATCATTACAACAATCATCGTCGGCCTATTCCCTCATAAGTCTCGACCTTGTCTTCATTGCACAATCACCTTTGCATCACCGTAACACCATCGGACAGCCATATCATCATAGTCCAACCAAAACTTCAAGTGCAAGTTTCTGTCCCAATCGCATCATTCCATTGCATCATTGTTGAAGTCTTCTAGCCTTTAATCAAAATTGATCCAGGATCATAATCAGGTGGTATCAGAGCCAACTCTGTACCCAAAGGCTGAGCAAAAACCCTAACCCTAATCTCCTTTGTTTGCTTCGAAATTTTCTGGTTTTTTGTTGTTGAAGAACCTTAGGTTTCTAGTTGTTTATTTTCGTCTAGGTTAGTTAAAGAAGAAAAGAAGTCAAAGTGATGGACACTCAAGTCCAACTCCTACACCTTCAGAATTCAACAGAATTGCTAAGGGAAAAGGACACATAGGAGAGTCCTCTAAACCGAACAAAGAAGGTTCATCTTTCAGAACCAAGGCTGGTCCAAAAATTACAAGGATCCGCGATCAACATCATGGATCAGATAGTGTCTTATGAGGAAGAAGAGGTGTCGGACCATAGCTTTGGTAGCACCATAAGGCATAGAGGTCCAAGACCTAACCGAGACTTCCATGATCCTGCACATCAGCAGTTGAAGCACATCAAGATCAAGTTCCCATCATTCCTAGGCACGAATGAACCTGAAGTCTATCTAGACAGGGAAAGGAAAATGGAATCCAATTTCCTATGCCAAGGAACCTACAACATAAACAAAGTTAAAATCACTGTTTCGGAATTTAGTGGTTATGCTTTGTTATGGTGGGAACAGTTGGGAGTTATAAGAGTAAGATCTGGAGAGCCTCCCATAACTACTTGGGATGAGCTAACGGTTCAGATGAGGCAAAAATTTGTTCCAGCCTACTATCACAGAGAAATACTGAGCAAGCTTCGCAAGCTAGTTCAAGGAACAAGAACCGTCCAGGATTACTTTTAAGAGCTTGAAACTCTCTTGATTCGAGCTGATCTAAGTGAAGGTGAGGATATGTTCATGTCACGGGTTCTAGGAGGCCTTAACCGAGACATTCAAGGCAAGCTAGAGCTTCAAAGTTATCAAGATATGGAAGAAATGGTTCACAAGGCTGAAATGATTGAAGCTCAGAACAAGAGGCGGTTTGTAAAGACAAGCTTTGCACCACCAACCTCAAAACCGAAGGAATTCTCTACTCTTAAGCCAAGTTTCAATCCGAAACCAGCCCCTACTAGAAAAGAAAACCGAAACACTGAGGTAAAACCAAGATCTAGAACTTCCTTAACTCAAACTCGGTGTTTCATGTGTCAGGGAATGGAACATTATGCAAGAGAATGTCCCAACAAGAAGGTGTTTCTCCTTAGAGAAGATGGAGAAATAGTCCCTGAAGAAGAATCAGATGTTGGATTCAAAATTGAAGTAGAAGAAGAAGCATCTGCAGCTGTTGGAGAGTTGTTGGTTACAAGAACGACTCTAAGTGTCCAAAATCAGATTGAAGAAGCATGCCAAAGAGAAAACTTATTCCACACTCGATGCTTCATCAAGTCCAAGGTCTATTCTTTGATTATTGATGGTGGAAGCTGTACTAATGCAGCTAGCGAAGTTATGGTTCAGAAGTTGAATCTGAAAATTATTCCTCATCCACATCCATATAAGCTACAATGGCTTAATGATGGAGGAGCTCTAAGCATAAATCACCAAGTCCTAATCAACTTTTTGATTGGGAAGTATGAAGATGAAGTCCTTTGTGACGTTTTGCCTATGGGGTCAAGCCATGTACTTTTGGGAAGACCTTGGCAATCAGATCGAAAAGTCTTACATGATGGGTTCACAAACAAGCACAGCTTTGAGTTCTAAGGAAGAAGAATCACGCTGGTCCCTTTAACTCCAACTGAAATCTATCAAGATCAGATGCAAATCAAGCAAAAGGAAAATGAGAAGATTTCGACCAGCCTCTACATTAATCACAATGAGTTTTCTAAACTCTACGATTCTGAACTTACTTGCTTTTTATTCATTTGCAAAGATGCAATTGAAATCCCTAACCCAACACAGGAATTACCGAGTGAAATGAATGAGATTTTGCAGGAATACCATGATGTCTTTCCTCAGGAAATTCCGCAGGGTCTTCCACCAATACATGGAATCAGGGGCGGATCCAGAAAACATTTTTGTTGGGGGCACAATTAATTTGTAATTAAAAAATTACATTAATTTTTTGCTATAAATTCATTTCATAAATTCAATATGAATTTACCTAATGTATCTTTAAGTGGATAGTAAATCTATTAAGAATTGTTTGGAGAACACTAGGGGATTTGGAATTTAAATTTGAAGATTTAAAACTATTTTAATTTTGTGTTATTTTCTTTTTAAAAAACACTCTTGTGATATTTTAACAACATAGTTTCTTTTTATAGTATTTTACAGAAATTTTTAAAGTGTTGTTAATATGATTACATATAAGATGTATGTATACATATATATATATATTAAAAGTTTATCATAAAATCATATAAGCATATATCTAATGCCTTTTAATCTAGTGGTTGTAAAACCCTAATTTGACCTTATGATATGAAATCAAATCTTCTAGGTGGGATGTTATAATATGTAATGCATCTTTGTGACAGAAAATATATAAACATATAGATTGTATTTGAAAAACATATAAACTATTAGGAAATAACAAAGTAAAAAAATAAGAACTCACCAAAATTCATATGAAAAAGAAGCAACAAAATTCTAATAAAAAATCATCATACAAAAAAAAGCTTATTAGAAAACAAAAAATTGATCTAGTTCCCAGTTCAGCTCTACCAAACGTCAGCATATCGCACAAACCCAACCGAGACTAAGGAGCTTCAGAAGCAAGTTAAAGAGCTTCTAAGCAAGGGACAGATCCAAGAACCCCTTAGTCCATGTGATGTCCTGGTTTTGCTTGTACCAAAGAAGGATGGAACCTGGAGAATGTGTGTAGATTGTAGAGCCATCAACAACATAACGGTGTAGTACCGACATCCAATCCCGAGATTGAATGACATGTTAGACGAGCTAAGTGGATCAATAATCTTCACCAAGATTGATTTGAAGAGTGGGTATCACCAGATAAGGATGAAAGAAGGTGATGATGGGAAGACGGCGTTCAAGACGAAGCAAGGACTCTAGGAATGGTTGGTGATGCTATTCGGTCTAACAAACGCCCAAAGAACATTCATGCGCCTCATGAATCACGTCCTTAGGAGATTCATCGGAGTATATGTGGTGATATAATTCGATGATATCCTCATCTACAGCAAGGGTTTGCAAGAACAATTAATTCATATTAAATATGTTTTGGATGTCTTAAGATCCGAATGTTTGTTTGCAAATCGAGCCAAGTGCTCATATTGTACTAATGAAGTTGTCTTTTTAGCTTTGTTGTTAGTGCAGAAGGAGTTAAAGTAGATGATGAGAAGATAAAACCTATCAGAGATTGGCCGAGCCCAACCAGCATCAGCGAAGTCCGCAGCTTTCATGGACTAGCTAGATTTTACCAAAGATTTGTTCGTGATTTCAGCACCTTGAATGCCCCTTTAACCAAAATTATCAAGAAATATGTCGGTTTTAAGTGGGAGGAACAATAAGAAAAAGCCTTTAAGGCTTTAAAGGAGAAGATTATCAGTTCACCTATTCTAGTATTGCCTGATTTTATGAAAATGTTTGAGATTGACTGTGATGTTTCTGGTGTAGGAATAGGTGTTGTATTAACTCAAGAGAAGAAGCATGTGGCATTCTTTAGTGAGAAGTTAGGATCTACAATGAACTATCCAACTTATGACAAGGAGCTTTATGCACTAGTTAGGGATCTACAAGTGTGGCAACACTATCTATGGCCAAAGGAGTTTGTGATCCACATTGATCATGAGTCTTTGAAGCATCTTAAAGGTCAGCAAAATTTGAATAAGAGACATGGACGCTGGATTGAGTTCATTGAGACATTCCCATATGTCATCAAATACAAGAAAGGTAAGGACAATCTAGTTGCATATGCATTGTCCCGAAGGTACACTCTTCTTTCTACATTAACGTCTAGAATCTTAGGATTTGAATATGTATGAGGCTGATCCAGACTTTAAATACATATATGTCAAATTCTCTAAGTTTTCTTTAGAGAAGTTTTATAGGCAAGCAGTTTATTTATTCTTCTGCAACTGGTTGTGCATTCCCCAAGGGTCAATCCGAGAATTATTGGTGAGGGAAGCACATGCGGGAGGACTTGCTGGTCACTTTGGAGTGACTAAGACTCTTCTCGGACTTTAATCTAAGTTTTACTGGCCAAACATGAAGAAAAACATGGAGACGATTTGTGCAAGTTGTTCAACGTGCAAACTAGCCAAAAGCAAATCGCAGCCAAACGGGTAATATACTCCTCTCCTTATTCCTTCTCAACCTTGGACTGATCTATCCATAGATTTCGTGATAGGCTTGCCTCGGACCAGAAATGGTCCAGATTCGGTATTTGTTGTTGTTGACAGGCTTAGTAAGATGTCACACTTCATAGCTAGCCACAAAACCGATGATGCTGTGAGTGTAGCTAATCTGTTTTTCAGAGAAGTTGTAAGACTCCATGGGATGCCTAAGACGATAGTTTCAGACCGAGACACGAAGTTCCTAAGTCACTTTTGGCGAACTCTCTGGGCGAAACTAGGAACAAAGCTCCAGTTCTCTATAACTTGTCATGTACAAACCGATGGATAAACAGAAGTCGTCTATAGATCACTATCAAGTCTCTTAAGAGCCATGATCAAAAGCAATTTAAAGGCTTGGGAATACTGCCTACCTCACGTGGAGTTTGCTTACAATCACGCTAAGCATCTTCAACTTTATTTTCTCCCTTTGAAATTGTTTATGGTTTTAATCCCAATTCCCCTATAGACTTGATTCCATTGCCTGAGAAAGAACGTTGCAGTGTTGAGGGTAAAAGGAAAGCGGAGCAGATCCGGAAGCTACATGAACAAGCTAGGATTAACATAGAGAAAAAGACACAACAATACCAAAGGCATGCTAACAAGGGACGCAAGAAGTTGCTGTTTGAAGTTGGCGACTTGGTGTGGGTACATCTACGCAAAGACAGATTTCCATAAGAGAGAAAATCCAAGCTGAAGCCCAGAGTAGATGGACCCTTCGAAGTCATTCAGAAGATCAACGACAATGCCTACAGACTCGACTTATAAGGGAAGTACCAAACCTCTAGTTCATTCAATGTTTCTAACCTTATTTCTTTTATTGCAGATTCCGATTTGAGGTCAAATCGTTTTCAAGACGGGGAGGATAATGTAATCGTGGATGGACTCAATGAACCAGAACCTAAACCGGAGCTTGAACCGGAGCAGCTTGAACCTGAAGGAAGGATCTAGAGATCAAAGGCAAGAGAGCTAGAAAATCAAGCCCACGTGATGCAACATTGAGAGATAGAAGATCAAGCTTGCAACATCTATCAGCTGTTCAAGCTTGACATTCCAAAAGAACCAGATCTCTAATCAGTTAGCTAAGTGGGTAATGTCTGTACTCTTTTGTCCTTAGTTGAGATGATCCCTATTTCCCGCATTGGGCTTTTGGTTAATCACTAAGGTTTTACCGAGACATGTTATCCACTTCATTAGAGCTTTTTGAGAAGAATTCGGAATAAGTATTTTATTAAATACTTGGCGAAAATAAGGAGATCATCTAGAAGCTAACACTTGCCTTCCAAGGCTCATCGTCTAGAAGCTGCTTTCCATTTATTTTTGTTTTCTTTAAGGATTGGGATATGTTAGAAAATCCCTAGGCTCATGTGCCTATTTAAGTATTTCGAACCTCTCTCTTTTTCTTTAGCAAGATTTATGTGGAAACCCTTTTAGATTGTTTGAGAACAATTGTTGAATTTCTCTTGCTCATAAGATTAAGAATCTCAGTTGTTCTTCATCTGTAAAAGATTCAGAACTCCTTTTACCTTATTTGTCTAATCCATAAGACATCACAAGCTTTCCATCTATCTCTTTTCCATCCCCTTGTTTGAAATTCACCATCAAAAACCAGCCATACCATTGATATCATATTCGATCATCACAACAATCATCGTCGGCCTATTCCCTCATAAGTCTCGGCCTTGTCTTCATTGCACAATCACCTTTGCATCACCCTAACACCATTGGACAGCCATATCATCATAGTCCAGTTGAAACTTCAAGTGCAAGTTGATGTCGCAATCACATCATTCCATTGCATCATTGTCGAAGTCTTCTAGCCTTTAATCAAAGTTGATCTAGGATCATATCAGCTTTCCTCGAAGGTAATTGCGTTTTTTGGTGAATCGAAAGATGTAAAAGGAGGATGATCAGGCCAGTTGGCGTTCGATTTGGCCTTGCGATGATAAGCTTGGATTGCGGAGACATTGTCTAAACAATATTGCAACCCTCCAATTATCATATTTACTCGGCAGCGATTGACTTTGCCAGTTTTATCCTTGGGATCTCTTCCGCGCTTTCCTTCTGTTCGGGGACCTTGGGGTTTGCTGTTACCCGGCGGTGCCTGTTCTGGTCTTGGCGACCGATTTTCCTCTCTTGGGAGATCGTTTATGCTAGTAATCTCCAACATTTGTTTTGTGAGTAGCTTTGCCTTCAGGCTTGTTCCGAGGACTTTGCAGTTTTTTATGGAATGACCCTTCGTTTGGTGGAATTTGCAAAACGAATTGTCGTCGTAAGAGGATTTTCTGGTCCAAGTGTTACCTGGTGTTTTTCCTCTTTCGGACTACTGGTTTATAGCATAATTATGCACTCCTGAAAGGTCCTCTCCTTCGTGATGGACGTATTGGTCGTTACAATGGTTTTGCGACAGAAATTTAATCTCTTCTTAGATATTAATAAAATATGTGTCTTTATACAAGGCATCCTGAATCATACGCGGTTTTTTGAGAGCTATCCACTCTGTATTTTGATTTGTACCAGAGAGTTTTTCGGAGTGGGTCTACGACCACTTTATCGCTTATGCCACTAACTCTTGACATTAAAATTTTGAATTGTTTCATGAAATCTCGGAGAGATTCGTCTTCTTTTTGATTGAGGCTCCAGAGATCGACATCGTAAGTTTCCCTATCCAAGAACATGGAGTATTGTTTGAGGAACTCTGAGGAAAATTGTTGGAAACTCGCGATAGAGTTCCGTTTTAGTCGGGAGAACCATTCAAGAGCTGCCCAATGGAGATGTTCGACCAAAAGAAGCAGAAGCCTGCGTCTTTTTTGCCTTCCCTTAGTTTTCACCTGGCCATCGCAATTTGAAAGGTTTATAAGTGCGCTTTTGGATCTGTTGTTCCATCGTACATCGGCATTTTGACTTTTCTGGAGTCTGAAATTTGTGCATTAGTTATATGAGTCGTAAACGGAGTTCTCCGTGCCTCCTCAAGGAGTCCATCGATTTTTGGGGCCGCACTAGTAGCGTGATGGATTTTTGATTTTACCGTATGTATTTTGGCTATTGTTTTTGCGAGGGATTTTTGGAGATCGCAAATTGCCTTGGAATCATCTTCAGTTTCCTTGTGAGCTTGTCGATGTTTGTTACGGTTGATTCGAGCTTGTTCCTCCACTTATTTTTCTTGCTCCACAAAGAAGATATTTTCCTCTTCTTTGGTCATGGGCTTATCGAGTCGGGAATTCTGTCGAGTCAAATGGTCTCCAACCCTTCTAGGGTATATGTCTGCATCTTTGTTGGATTCTTCGAACAAGTCACTAAGCTATGTGAGCATGGATGAACCAGAACCTGAACCAGAGCTTGAACCAGAGCAGCTTGAACCTGAAGGGAGGATCACGAGATCAAAGGCAAGAGAGCTAGCTAATCAGGCCTAGGTGATGCAACATTCAGAGGTAGAAGATCAAGCTTGCAACATCTATCAGCTGTTCAGGCTTGATGTTCCAGAAGAACCAGATCTCTGATCAGTTAGCTAAGTGGGTAATGTATGTACTCTTTTGTCCTTAGTCGAGATGATCACTTTTTCCCGCATTGGGTTTTTGGTCAATCACTAAAGCTTTCACGAGGCACGTTATCCACTTCGTTAGAGCTTTCTGAGATGAATTTGGAATAAGTATTTACTTAAATACTTGGTGAAAAAAATAATGTCTTCTAGAAGCTGAAACTTACCTTCCAAGGCTCAGTAACTTACCTTCCAAGGCTCATCTTCTAGAAGCTTCTTTCCATTTCTTTTCTTTCCATTTCCTTTTAGTATTTGTTTTTATTTTTCTTTAAGGAATGGGATATGTTAGAAAATCCCTAGGCTCATGTGCCTATAAATAGATTTCAAATCCCTCTCTATTTATTTAGCAAAGTTTTAGTCGAAATATATGTTTGTTCTTGGAACAAGTTTAAAGTCTTTGCTCATTGGATTTAGAATCCCGTCAATTCTACATCTGTGATAGATCCAGAAAAGCCTACACTTGTTTGATTTTCTAGATCATAAGACAATCAAATTCCCTCTTTCTTTTCCATCTCTTTTCTTCGAAATCACTAAACAAAATCATCCATCCAATTCATCAATCAAGTTCGACATTCATCAAGCAATTCATTCATCAAGTTCTGTCCAAGCAACCATCGGTCTAAAGTCATCAAAAGCTTCGGCCAAATACATCATCCCCACCACCCTTTGCATTCAACAAAAACATCGGACCAACCCTTGCATCTAAAGCCATCCGAGACTTGTCCCCTAAAGTTTCTGATCAAAATCAATCAATCCTTTTGCATAATCATCGAACCAAGTAGATCATCAAGTCTTTGTTCAGAGTAGACCTAGGATCATATTAAGTGGTATCAGAGCCAAATCTGTACCAAAGGCTGAGCAATCCCTAAAACCCTAATCTCTTATTTTCTTTGAACTTTTTCTGGTTTTTTAGGTTAAAGAACCCTAGGTTTTAGTTGTCTAATTTTCGTGTAGGTTAGCTTAAAGAACCAGAATTTTGCATTGAATTAGGTTGTTAGATTGCTTGAATTCATCTAGTTTAGGTTAAAGAATTAGAATCTTGAATTTGCATTAGGTTGTTAGTTATTTTATAATCATCTAGATTAGTTTAAAGAATTAGAATCTTGAATTTGCATTAGGTTGTTAGTTGTTTTAAAATCATCTAGATTAGTTTAAAGAATTAGAATCTTGAAATTGCATTAGGTTAATAATCTGATTTCTTTCTTAGGTTGCATATAGAACACTTAGAAATTTTCAGAATTTGAATCCAATATAATCAAAATTTCTATTTTGTGTGTTTGGTGTCTTTGACCAAATTATTGGTGCAAGTTCGTGGTATTTCAGGTACCATGGAACTCTCTGCAGAAGCAATAGAGACCTTGAATAGGTTGATGGGTCAACAAATCAAGGATAACAATGCTATCTTGTTGCAACAGATAGAGCTACTCAAAGATAAAGTGGAAACAATAAGGTTAGAAAAGAAGAAAATAACTCGAAGTGATGGACATTCAAGTCCAACTCCTACACCCTCAGAGTTCAACAGAATTGCTAACCGAAAAGGACACATAGGAGAGTCTTCTAAACCGAACAAAGAAGGTTCATCCTTCAGAACCAAAGCTGGTCCTAGAATCACAAGAAACCGAGACCATCATCATGGGTCAGATCTTGTGTCTTCTGAAGAAGAAGAGGTTTCGGACCATAGCTATGGTAGCACCATAAGACATAGAGGTCCAAGACATAACCAAGACTTCAATGATCCTGAACATCAGCAGTTGAAGCACATAAAGATGAAGTTCCCATCATTCCTAGGCACGAATGAACCTGAAGTCTACCTAGACTGGAAAAAGGAAAATGGAATCCAATTTCCTATGCCAAGGAACCCATAACATAAACAAAGTCAAAATCGTTGTTTCGGAATTCAGTGGTTATGCTTTGTTATGGTGGGAACAATTGGGAGTAATTAGAGTAAGATCTGGAGAGCCTACCATAACTACTTGGGATGAGCTAACGGTTCATATGAGGCGAAAGTTTGTTCCAGCCTATTATCCCAGAGAAATATTGAGAAAGTTTCGAAAGCTAGTTCAAGGAACAAGAACCGTCAGGGATTACTTCCAATAGCTTGAAACTCTCTTGATTCGAGCTGATCTATGTGAAGGTGAGGATATGTTCATGTCACGGTTTCTAGGAGGTCTTAACTGAGACATCCAAGAAAAGTTAGAGCTTCAGAGTTATCAAGATATGGAAGAGATGGTTCACAAGGCTGAACTGATTGAAGCTCAGAAAAAGAGGCGGTTTGTCAAGCTTAGCTTTGCATCACCAACCTCTAAACCGAAAGAATTCTCAAATTCAAGGCCTAGTTTCAATCCGAAACCAGCCACTACTAGAGAAGAAAATCGCAACACTAAGGTAAAACCGAGAACTAGAACTACTTTATCTCAAACTTGGTGTTTCATGTGTCAAAGAATGGGGCATTATGCAAGAGAATGTCCCAACAAGAAAGTGTTTCTCCTTAGAGAAGATGGAGAAATCGTACCTAAAGAAGAATCAGATGTTGGATCCAAAATTGAAGAGGAAGAAGAAGCATATGTGGCTGTTGGAGAGTGTTGGTTACAAGAAGGACTCTAAGTGTGCAAAATCAGAATGAAGTAGTATGCCAAAGAGAGAACTTATTCCACACTCGATGCTTCATCAAGTACAAGGTCTGTTCTTTGATCATTGATGGTGGAAGCTGCACTAATGCAGCTAGTGAAGTTATGGTTCAGAAGCTGAATCTGAAAACTATTCCTCATCCACATCCATATAAGCTGCAATGGCTTAATGATGGAGGAGCTCTGACCGTAACTCACCAATTTCTTATCAACTTTTCAATTGGAAAGTATGAAGGCGAAGTGCTTTGTGATGTTTTGCCTATGGGGTCAAGCCATATGCTTTTGGGAAGACCTTGGAAATCAGATAGAAAAGTCATTCATGATGGTTTCACAAACAAGCACAACTTTGAGTTCAAAGGAAGAAGAATCACGCTGGTCCCTTTAACTCCAACCAAAATCTAGCAAGACCAGTTACAAATCAGGAAAAAAGAGAAAGAAAAGATTTCAACTAGCCTCTACATCAATCACAATGAGTTTTCTAAACTTTTTTATTCTGAACTTACTTGCTTTATATTATATGCAAGGATGCTGTAGAAATCTCTAACCAAGCACAGGAATTACCGAGTAAAATGAATGAGATTTTGCAGGAATACAGTGATGTCTTTCCTGATGAGATTCCGCAGGGTCTTCCACCAATTCGTGGAATAAAGCACCAGATTGATCTAGTTCCTGGTTCAGCATTACCAAATCGACCAGCCTATCGCACAAACCCAACCGAAACTAAGGAGCTTCAGAAGCAAGTTGAAGAGCTTCTAAGCAAGGGACAAATCTGAGAGTCCCTTAGCCCTTGTGTTGTCCCGGTTTTGCTAGTACCAAAGAAAGATGGAACCTGGCGGATGTGTGTGGATTGTAGAGCCATCAACAACATTACGGTAAAATATTGGCATCCAAACCCGAGATTTGATGATATACTAGATGAGCTAAGTGGATCGAAAATCTTCACAAAGATCGATCTAAAGAGTGGTTATCATAAGGTAAGGATGAAAGAAGGTGATGAATGGAAGATAGCGTTCAAGAGAAAGCAAGGACTTTATGAATGGTTGGTTATGCCATTCGGTCTAACAAACGCTCCAAGAACCTTCATGCGTCTTAAGNTTCTTAGGAGATTCATCGGAGTATATGTGGTGGTATACTTCGATGATATCCTCATCTACAACAAGGGTTTGCAAGAACATTTAATTCACATTAAATCTGTTTTGGATGTATTGGGATCTGAAACTTTGTTTGCAAATCGAGCCAAGTGCTCATTTTGTACTAATGAAGTTGTCTTTTTAG
>OVBE01001946.1:0-33290 GCA_900406425.1 Iberis pinnata | reverse complement strand
TATTATTATTATTATTATTATAATTCTTTAAAACACCATAAAAAGAAGTTCAAATTACAAAACTACCACACACTCCCGAAAGTTTCAAAAATATCATACGTTCTCAAATGTTCCAGAAACACCACAAACATAAAAAGTGAATTTTAAGGGTTTTAAATTTAAAATATTGGGTTCACTAAATAGAATTTAGGATTTAATTTTGAATGAGATAGGGTTTGGTTTTTAGGGTTTAAATTTGAAATTTTAAAGTTATTTCAAATTTTGTGGTATTTTTGTGGTATTTTTGGGAAAAATATGGTAATTTTGGAACTTTTGGGAGTGTGGTATTTTTAGAATAAACCTAGTTTTTATGATATTTTTGAGAATTCCCCTTATTATTATTTTTATTATTATTATTATTNTTTTTTTTTTTTTTTTTTTTTTTTTTTTTTTTTTTTTTTTTTTTTTTTTTTTTTTTTTTTTTTTTTTTAAAAAAATATTATAAATAACAATAAGTATATATTTTCCTTCATTTTTCTAGACTCATTGCCGAACAAACCCATCATTTAATTTTCACAAGTATATGTTAAGAACATTGGAAATAGATTTCAAGAAAGTTGTAAGTATAAGGTAAATTAATTTTTTCATTTCTTTAATTAATTAAACGCACCAATATTGTCTTTATCTATAATTTTATTTAACTTTCTTCTTGTTGATTTGTATCATACAATAGTTGGTATCTTTGGCTCTTTGTCGTTGTGTTTTTGCTTCTTAATGTTGGAGGATGGAACACATACTTCTGGTTGTCTTTTTTACCTTTGATTGTAAGTATTTTTACTTGGTAACTTATGATTTTTATATTTTTGATTCGAAAAAGAAATTTTCAAATTAACATATCTTTATTTCTAAATCTTTATCAATTCTTTAAATCGAAATATCTAAAATCTTATTATGGATAGTGAAGAAGCTTATTAGGGTACGCATTCGGTTTATTCGGGTTTTTTTTGCCGAATTGAACCAAATAAAAGTTCGGTTCGGTTCAACACTCGGTTTGTTTGGTTCGGTTTGGCACTCAGTTTGTTCGGTTCACTTTTTCATTTTTCAAATTCAGTTTTTCGGTTCAAAAATTTTAATTTCAGTTAATTTTTGGTTTTTTGCAGTTAAATTTAGGTTTTTCGGTTAATTTTGCTATATTCGATAAATTTTAGCAAGTTCGGTTCGGTTCGGTTAATATAGTAACAATAAAATTATTGCCGAAGCGAAATCTGAACTAAATGAAAAAGTCACTGAACTGAACCGAATAAACCGAACTGGAATAACCAAACTAAATTCGGTTTGGTTCGGTTTAAATGTCCATCCATAAATATTATAGTATGAAGTTCTGAACTTTCACGGTTTAACAAAAATAATTAATCATTTTTCACAAAATTTTAGCTCTTTTATCTTTTTGAATAATTAGTTAAAAAAGTGGTTTCAAATATGCAGCTATTGCTAATGGTTGGTGCTAAATTGGAAAACATTATAAGTACTTTAGCTCTTGATGTTTCTGAGAAGAGAAATCGAGCAGAAGAAGCAGTGATCACACCTTCTGATGAACTCTTTTGGTTCCATAGACCAGGCATTGTTCTCCAACTCATCCACTTCATTCTCTTTCAAAATTCATTTGAGATAGCTTTCTTCTTCTGGATCTTGGTACTTCCCTCTTAACCTCTCTATCTTCATTTTCTTTTGGTCTGACGATCTATTTTCCCTTCGGTAGTATCCAGGGCCGGCCCTGAGTAAAGCCATATGAAACATTCGCCTACAGCCCCCATATTTTATAAGTTCATCTTCATAGTTAATAGGCCCCCAAAACTTAAAATTCTATATATATGTCTATTTTTTTATGGCCCCCAAAACAATAAAATAAATTACAAGCCTTAACTTTTTTTAATTTTGTTTCAAGGCCCCAAAATCTCAGGGCCGGCCCTGGTAGTATCATATAGCTTCAGAATCCACCTAAGTATTGGCATGTTATGTCTTAGATTCTGGTTTCGAAAACCTGTACGTAAGTGGATTCTGGTTTCGAACTTTGGTTTTGGGGGTTTATAAGTTTCAAATATTTGAAATGGGGATAATCAACTATTTAAATTTTAAATTAGGGTTATTTAGCATTAAGATTATTTAGCATCATATCTTAAGTTTGAGTGTTTCTAATGTTATATGATACTACTAAAAGAAAAACAGATTGTTAGCCTTTTTCTTTTTCCTCCACAATTGTTGAAACAATAGTTACTATGAAACTCGCCGACCAGCTAAGTTAACTTGTAGTCCGCTTTCATAAGAAATTAAGTTTGTTTACAAATCGGACTAACTCGTTATTCAACTATTTCTACGAATTAACTAAACTAGTCAATGACTCTATTAATGTAACTCTTGATACAACAACAATTTTAGTTATTTACTACTTAGAAGAAATAAGAAATTAATGTTTGAATAATCACATAATTCTTATTTATGATTTCTTCATATTGTATTTTTAGTTTACATATGGAATACATTCATGTATCATGGAGAAACTAGGCTTTCTTATTCCAAGACTCATCATGGGGTAATTACATATTAGTTTCTTTTAAGTCTAATAACTAAATATTTAAATGTTTTAATCAAATATTTTTGGTTTGATCTAATTAACTCTTTAATTTTATCATATAGAGTGTTAGTCCAAGTGCTTTGCAGTTATAGCACATTACCATTATATGCTCTTGTTACTCAGGTAATTAATTATATATATATATATATATAATTACATTATACATATATATATTCTATCCATTTCATAATAAGTGTAATTTTGACATTTTTATATAAATTAAAAAATTATTATAAAAACAAAACTTTACCCCTAAAAAGTTAATTAATCTTATATTTTTCATTCGATTAAATTGTTATATTAGATATATCATGCCACATTTTATAATGAAAATCGAAAAGCTCATATGCATAGTATATATATATTTGTCAACATTTAGACCACAACAGACCGGTCCAATAGTCAGTTCCTGCATAATATCAGACAATTCCTACACTATCATAGGTCGTATATATACTCTAATTGTTCATAATATAAATTATTTTAATATTTTCACACAAATTAAGAAGTATTATAATTTTGTTTATACACTTAAAATAGTAATTGACTCTTACACATTTTCTATATAAGGTTATGTTGTGATATATTATGCCACAATTTATATAATCGAAAACAACATTTAATTCGAATAAAAAAGAATATGACATTTATTATAAAATAGAAAAAGATACATTCATACACTAATTAACTAAATTTGAATCCAATTGATTTTTTTTGTTTTTGTTATCAAGATGGGTAGCAAATTCAAGAAAGGGATATTTGATGATGTAGTACAATCTACATTGGAAGTATGGTTACAAGATACAAGAAACAAAGGTGAATCCACAAGTGAGTCTCGTAGATTAGAGACACAACTTACAACTCCTGACTCATTTAATGTTCATGTTATGGAATGTGATGAGTCCACTTAAATAAATTGTAACAATTGTACTTACAATTTTTTTTATTATTGTTCTGATAAAAAAAATATTATGAAAACCATTATGGAGGTTTTTGTAGAAATAAAAACTTTTCAATTAACAAAGTCCAAACATACTCAAAAAAATATATATGAAAAATTTAGCATTTTTTACTTGGATTAAAAATTTCAGTTTTTCATAAATACTTGTAATAATTACTTCCAAATTTTTATTATTATTGTTCTGATAAAAAAATATATTATGAAAACCATTATGGAGGTTTTTGTAGAAATAAAAAATTTTCAATTAACAAAATCCAAACATACTACAAAAAATATAAAAACTGTAAACAACATATTATTTCCTCATCGAACTTACATATTCTCTTTTGATTTTGAAAGAGTGTCACTTTAACATTTTCACATGAATTAAAAGTTTTCAATTTTCCATAAAAATTATAAGTAATTTAAGTCAACTAATAGAAAAAACTTAATGCAATTATTCTGTTGGTCAGAAAAGTCAAACTCAATCAAATTTTGCATTGAAAACCTAAGATGACACTATTTTGTAAAAAAAATTTGGAGGTTTATAGAATAAGGAGGTGTGTAGCTAAAGCTACTGCAATGTTGCTTCGTGAGTTCCATCGAATGTTCTTTATCAAGTGGCTAAAATGCGGATAGGGATATGTGGATATAGAATTATTTTCTTGTGTTATGCTTGATGATGCATTACATGTAGACTTAGTTTTGATTGTTAGATGTAGGTTGAATGATGACTGCTTGATGATGAATATTAAATAAACATGACATGATGATAAGCTTAATGATTTTATGATGTTGGTTGATGAATTATGAATGATGAATGATCTTATAATATAAGAAGAATGATTGTGTGTTGGGCTACATGAAGAATGTTTACGTGAAGTGTAGTCCATAAATCAGAGCTGACGAGCTGGGAATGAGAGGATATGAGCTACGGCTGGGCTCCGGAAATGGGGTTCAAAGGGTATAAAGAGCTACCTGAATATAATGAATGTTATTGCCGTTTGAATGATATAACTTGTTTCCTTACAAGTTATTTGTTTGCTAGTATCTAGGTTTATGTATGATGTTGATTCTTGTATAAAATGAGAAAGTGTTCTATGTTCCGGTGGACAGAGACGATCTTCCCACTGAGTGATTTATCACTCATCCCCTCTTTTCCCCATTTTTCCAGATTTTAATACGAGTTTTATAAATGAAGAAAGACATTGGTAACAATGGTGACATGTTGTCTTGTAAGTGCGGGAGACAGGACTCTTCCGAAAACGGAAGAAGCATATTACTTATTTTGTGTTATTTGATTGATGTTTTAGACATCTCTTCTTATTTCAAAATGATTAATAGTTTTTCAATGCATATATCATTAATTAGTTGCAAAATTTAATAAATATTAATGGAAAATATTTGTAATCTATGATTAGTGTTATTTGATTTACATGAGAAAATGTATAATTTGTTAAACCAAAATGATTATGGATCAAAATTAACGATTCAAATTTATAAAACATCAATCAAATAAAAATGGAGAGAATATTACCAATTACAATACTTTTTAACAAAACACACAAAACACAACTCTCAAAAACTTATTAAAAGATGTTACAAAAAAACATAGAGAATTATTCAGAATCAGACTCACATGCATACAATAATCCGAACAAACTATTCTTCTCATAACATCTAAGAGTAAGAAATGCAAGAGAAAGTTTAAACTCTTCTTCATTAAACTTAGGATGATGATTAAGATTAGAGAGTGGCCATAGATAAAGATAATAGAGTTTTCTGTAGCTACCAAGTGATAAAACCACAGATCTTAAATAAACTTTGCTACAACCAAAGTTACTCCAATGATACATACATATTTGTTTCCAAAGCCGATCATCTTGTGTTGTCTTGTACCAAGTTTTGCTAACACATGAAGATATTGCTAAGGTTTTTGCATCTACATGCTTTAATATCTCGAATATTAGATTCTCGTTTAAATACTCGGATTCGATTTCTGATGAACTTGATCTTGATCCTTCTTTTGTGATGATTGCATTTTTGTGTAAGGGTGAGTTTGATGTAGTAGGATTCATATATGAAATGTGGATCAAAAGTTTTTGTGAGTTTGAAGAAGATGAGAGATTAGATTATGAGACTTGACGTCTTCTTTATGAGTATTATTTTGGAAGACTATTAAAATAAAAGAAAATGGACACTACTACTATTACTCTTTTTATATATATAATTTCCACCCGGAGTTTGAGTCAAGGCCCAAAATCTTTTCCTAGGCCTGAGACCAACCGTTGCTAATACCATTTAAAGTGTAAAACATCCCTTCTACCGTGAATTGAACCCAAGAACACAACATCACCAATGATTGCATTTAACCGACTGACTGAGCCAACTTATCAGTGATTATATTATTACTATTTGGTTGTTTATATATAGATCATTGAATTTAATAAAGGAACAAGTGGTTAAATGGTTGCTACATTACAACTACTATATTTTTATCAGATTAGGGTTCGATTCTAGTCATTTGCTATTCGGACGTAAAACATTTTTAGTACGTGACTCCAAAATCAAAGTCATTGTAAAATATGTGTATATATAATTACTATTGGACTAGTACGTTGTGGTTCAAAATAATTAAAATTAACAAAAAATTGGAACAATAACCAAAATCCAGAATTTGAGCCTAGCCATTTGTTTTATGAATAAAATATTTCATTTTAAAAATATTTTGGCCTTTCACCCTCTTGATATGAACTAATAATTAGTCCATTGTGACATATATAGAGCTCAAAAATTGATTATAATAACTCTCCACATATGCATTGTATCATAAGTTATAAAGTGTTGTGGTTATAGCGTTGTGAGTATATTTATCATAAAAATATATTATTGTAAAAATTTTCCGATTACTAAATGAATTTGTTATTCTCTCAAAATTAAAAAATATTATCCGTCTTTAATAATTCCGTAGAGGCAAATATATATTTTGGTAAGAATAGACAACAACCAAAAAAAACATCTAACACCAATTTTTTTTTTTTTTTCTCTCATTCAAGAGAAATATATTAACATAACATTCAAATATATTTTTTCAAAAACCAAAATTATATTATTTTATTGTAAACGGCACTTAACTAAATGGTGTTTCAATAATTATTTTCAACAATTAACATTTTTTTCCCACATATAATCCATATATTAATTCAACATCAAATACAATAGTTCATACATCAGCGATATAAAATACCAAAAAGACATATCAAAAACATAATTAATTCTAACATAATTAATTATAATAGCAAAGGATAAAGAAGTGAACTTTGACGATACTTTCGATAAGAGAGCCTTACTCGTTAACGGATTATTAAATCTGTTAGTTTTTTTCTTTAGATTCAATCCCAAATATATGAGATCGTCGTTTTTGTTGGCTATCATCTCTTTGAATGAAACTCCATAATTTTACAAAAGTATTGTTAATATTCATCGCATTCTTTTCTATAGATATGTTGCATCTTCGTAAATCTGATTAAGAGTTTTAGCATCACATATTTGCAGACAAAAAGACTAAGTCATTCGTTAAAGAAAGGTCAAATTAAATTAATTAAAGACTTTTTTTTATTCCCACTTAAATTATTTTTTTTTAAAACATTTAGAAATTATCTTCATCAAAATTTTATTTTATTTTTAATGTGTCAGCAACTTGTATTCTCCCTCTATTTCTGATCAAATTAAGACATATGGATTGCACGATGAGTCCATTTGACACAATCCATAAATAATTTTCAAAAAATTGTAGAATAAATCAACATAATTATTGTTTAATACTCTTTAGCAAATAAGAACAAATAATCATTCTATCTTCACTTACTCATTCTAATAATCATTCAAAGATGTTTGATGCAAAGATCTTAAATTTATTCTCTCATGAACTAAGCTCCATTAAGGTACCAAATACTTTTTTTCTACCTCTATCTAATTCTATTATAAATCACAAAAAAAACATTTATTTATATATGAAAATGCTTTAACTTTTGCAGGATGAAATTGATAGATGGTATTCAGAACTATCTATCACAGCAGCTGATATAATTTATATAACAGTTTTGGGTATTAATCTCCAATAATTATATAACATATACTCCCTCCGTTTTTAAACGTTTGTTGTTTTAGAAAAAAAATCGAAAAATTTGATTTTTACTAATTTTATATAGTTTTATATTTAAATATTATAAAATTGTAAACTTAAATTCATTGAAAAACTATTGGCTAAAAGATATAGAAATTTGTTTTATACAAAAATTATCTATTTATTACTAGTTGTTTATGTATTTATCGCGTGTGAAAAATCTAAAAAATCAAGCAATAAAAAAGGAAGGAGTAAAAACCACAAAAAATATATACTCCCTCAAATTTTAAAATGTTTGATGTCTCAGAAATTTTTGTAAAAAAAAATTATTGTCGCCAATTTCTATATAGTTTTATATTTAAATATTATAAAATTGTAAACTTCAAGGCATATTAATTAAAATAGTTAAAAAACTACTCGCTAAAAGATATAGAAAATTGTTTTACATAGAAAAATATTTATTTATTGCTAGTTATTTATGTCTTTTATGTGAAAATCTAAAATACTCAATAACGGAGGGAGTAGTATTTATATTTAAAGTAAATGCAATTTGATTTTTTTTTCTCATCTCTTTCTTAGGGACAAATGTTCATTATATTTTTGATATTAAAAGTTTTAAGTGAATGTGTATTTATTACTAGTTATTTATGTGTTTTATAAGTATGTCTGAAAAATCCAATAAATCAAACAATAATAAACGGAGGGAGTAGTATTTATATTTAAAGTAAATGCAATTTGATTTTTTTTATTTTTTTCTTAGGGACAATAATGTTCATTATATTTTTGATATTAAAATTCTTAAGTGAATGTGATATCGAAAATAATACAGTAAGACCATTAGCTTTGGTAAGAGAAGAAGAAGAAGAAGAAACTTATGTTCAAACTTTATTAATCAACAATCCTTTGATTAATGAACAAAGAGAAATTAAAGAAGAAAACAACATAATAGATTTAGAAGCGACGTCGTTTGGTTCATCAGAAGATGTTGATTATTCAACATTATGTGTAATATGTTTTGAAGAACGAAGAAACTGTTTCTTTGTACCATGTGGTCACTCAGCTACTTGTCGTGGTTGTGCTAAAAGGATATTGTCTGAAGAAAGTAAAGTATGTCCTATTTGTCGAAGAGCTATAAGAAAATCTAAAAGATTATTGGTGAAGGTTTAAACAATTAAACCGGGGCTTCTAGCTCTAGTGGTAAAAGGTTTACGGTTGTGAGTTCTGCCATCTGAGTTAGAATTCCGACTACCGTCAATTAACATGGAGTAAATTTTGGCGACTCTTTTGGATACCTTTAGCGATTGCGGATGCTTTGGGCGACTAAAAGTTTAAACGATTGTTGCCTTTCTTTTTCTTTTTTTTATTGCATGAGTGTTGATAATTTTATTACATTTTTTTGTAAAGATAATTTGACTATGTTTGAGAAAAATGTATAGAAGAGAATTTAACCCATTTTAGATAAGAAATTTTGGCTAAACTCTTCCAATATTTTGTTGAAGTTATATGTAACATAATAACACATCTTGATAAGGGTGAGCGTTTAGATATTCGATCCGGTTCGGATCGTATCGGTTCTTCTTTCGGTTCCTTAGATATAGGACCCATATGGAAAACATTAAAATTTCTTATGTTCGGTTTGGTTCTACGTCAGTTCGGTTCGGTTTGGATCTAAAATATTATACCATATGAGAATCGTAATAGTAGTGATTCCGGTTCGATTCAGATATTTTGCCCAAAAGAATCAAAAATATCTAAGCTATCTGGAACCAAAAATACCAAATAGAATAAAAAATAGCCAAAAGAACCAAAAATATCGAAAATAATAAAAAAATATTCGATACGACCAAAAAATATCCAAAAAATCGAAAATACCCAAAAATAACGGAATTTTTTAAAATATTGGTAAGAAGGATATATATTCATGGTTATTAGTATAAACATTTACCTTATATTTTCGGTTTCTATGGTTTCAATCGGTTCATCGGTTCGGTTCGGTTTCGACCAATATTCATGGATTTTGATAAGAGAACCATTCAGATAATTCGATTCGGCTCCGAACCTATTTTTTCGCGTTGGGTCGGTTTGGACTTTTGGTTATGAATATTTTGTCCATCCCTACATCTGTACCGTTCGATTGGGTTGATTGGTTTGACTAATAAGTGGACAAGTTTGTACATAATGGGCTGGGCCTTAAGTAAAAAAACCAAGGTATTATATAGTAGCTATGAAACAATATATTTGGTAATAAAAAAATATTTAACGTTATTAAATATTTATATATCAGTGAAAAAAAAAGGTTTATATATCATTCTTCAAAAAATAATAGCACATGTTGACCGTTTGATTGTGAAAAAAGCAATATACATCATCTTAAAATCCCATAAACCAGGTGGAAACAAATACTATAAATCTCAGCCGTTGGATCTAATTATTGTTGACCAACTTTGTTCACTAGTTTAACTAATAACTGGACAAGTTGATCCATAATGGGCCGGGCCTTAAGTCCATTCCAATTCCTTCCCACATGCTTCGCACGTGCAGCTATTAGGATATATACAAAAATATATTTTATATTATTAACCAAAAGAATAAACGAAGAAGCCTTTTCTTCTCTCGATTTCGCGACAACTTTTTTTTTTATTTTTCCTGAGAAAAAGAAGAAGAAGAAGAGGAAGAAGAAGACGACGACGTCGAGTTTTTCTCTCAGAGCGGCCAATATTCGTTTATTGGAGATACAGTGGTAAATTTCTGTAACAAAGTATAGAGGAAACACGAAAGGGATTTGCAGATTCGAGTGCGTATCAGTTCTTTTCTGAAAAAAAGCTAACTCGCTTGACCTAGGGTTTCGTATTCTTCGTGCTTGGTGGTAAGACGTTTCTTTCTTTATTTGAGTTATGTGTAGCTTGAGAATTCGCCTAGGTTTTATAAGTGGTGTTCGTTTGATTATTTTGAAATTGATTTATTGGAATCGTGTTCAGTTCATGTTATAGTTCCGATATGTATCGAATTCTACTAGTTCTGTTAAATTCTAGGGTTTTTGATTGATAGTATATTGAGATAGATGAGGTTTTCAATTCAGAATTGGCTTTATAAATTTTTGTTACTTGTTTTGGTATGTTTTTGTTTCTTTCTTTTGCTATTTTCCAGAGTCCTTATGATATTTGATCTTGGATCTTGAGTAACACCACTGTCTTTGGCAAAGCATGATGAACTTTCCACAGTGAGCTAATTCCATAAAGATTCTCTTCTTATGTTTTTTTTTTCTCTTTTTTTCAGGACCTTGTTGAATGGGAGAATGAATCTTTTTGCCTCCTAAGAGTGTTCCACATTGTTAATATGACGCTTGAGGATTTCTTTACCTTAGCAGAAATAAAAGATGGACTCACGGTCACTTCTCGCGTTGAAGAGCTTGTGTCTGTCATGCAGAGTAATAAAGATTTAATTTTAAAGAATGCTGGCGATGCTTCTAGACAATGGGCAGCAGTTGCAAGCACAATTCTGGCAACAAAGAACAGAGAATGTCTTGATGTTTTTGTAAATTTAGATGGACATTGTTACTTAAGTAGCTGGCTAGCTGCTGCTCAGGTGCTGGCTAACGATTCAATTGACAGATCTTTAGAGGAAGCAATTCTTGCTTTGTTAGGAGCTCTTGGAAATCTAGGTGTAGACAGTTCGAAGTTAGTTTCTTCTGGGATATTGGTTGCTGTCAAGAAACTTGTTGACCATGGTAGTTCTCAGATTCAGGATCAGGCGAGAAAGCTCTTAGATGACTGGAAGAATAAGGAAGTTTATGATCATTCTGATCGTGACAGTGAAAGCTGTAGCAAAATTCATGAAGATGAGATGAGAGTTGTAGCAGCAAGCAAGGAGAGTAGTGGGCAAAAATCTGTTCTTACTCTTTGCTCAGCGCGAAGTAATAATGAAAAAGAAAATGAAGCCTTGCCGTCTGGAAGCTTAGCAGAAATCAATCCAGATCAAGATAAGGGTTCGGAACTGCAGAATGATAGGGTTGGGCTTGACTCGAATGTGTCCCACTGCTCCATTATGATGCCTAAAAATTTAAATAGTTCTTCTAATGATCATATCATGAAAGATGTTGAAGAAAATCTTTCTGTGAAGGGAGAAAGCTCTATGAGAGAGGAAAGTGGCCCCACAAATTTTGGTATCGTGTCTTCTGATTCTATAGTTGCCAGTATGGAGATTGAGAAAACTAGTCTTAAGCAGAGTAGTCTTGATTCAAATGAGGTGAGCAGGAATGCGATTGAGACAATATGTGGGTCGCACGATGCAAGCATAACTCATAATAGCAAAGATGTGTCTTCGTTCTCTCATGCAAAAGAAAATCAGAATCGGGACAATTCATCAGGATTATCAGGTGGCAATGGTAGAAATAGAGAAGTTGAGAGTGACAATGTAACTGCTCATGGTGACAATGAAGGCAGAAAAGATGAGAAGGGCCATTCTGACAGAGAGAAGAGAGTAAAAAGGAAGAAAAAACGCAGATCTTCTAGATCAATGACTGTGTCCCAGTGCCTTGGAGCAATGGACAAAACATCTGCTGATATTGAACTTGGTATTTTGGATGCCTTGGAGGTGGCTACGAAAGTTGCACAAGAAGTCGCAAGAGAAGTGGACTCTGGAGAACCTTCTCGCGCTTCTTCGGAAGAACTGTCTGATGAAAGTAGGCAGTCGAGTTCACAAGACTGTCGTGAAGACGCAGGTTCACCATCTAAGGGATTATCAGTGGCTGAAAACCATTCACTTGAGGAACCTCAGGTTGGAGGTAACGATACGATGGATGAGAAAATTGAGAAATCTGAAAATGAGATGATGAACAGTGATGATGTCGAAGAAACCCACCTAGCAGCAGCAGCTGTTAAATCTGAAGTAGTCAGGGAGAATAGTCCATGTGTTGACTTTGATCTTAATCAAGATATCTTTCCTGATGAAACAGACATCATTATGTCCTCCATATCTACAAACGCTACTTCTGCAGTGCCTGCAGCAGCACCTTCGCAATTCGAAAGATCTCTTAGTGGGAAAGGATCGGCTGCTACTACTAGTGGGGAATTAAAAGAAAAGCAAGTGATTTGCCGTGGTATCGATCTGAATGTGGCTGAGGTAGGAGATGATCAAATCGAAGAACTAACTCCTTGGAAACAGTTTCCTTTCTCTTCATCAAACTCTAAAGGTGGAGAGTCTTCAAATGAGGTTAATAATCTCAGGGGATCAAGCCGGTTCAACCTGGATCTGAATTGTACAAACGAGGACGATGACATGCCTCCTCCACCACCTTCTGAGCTAAAGATGGAAACAAGATTGTTTCTAAGTCAAAATGGTCAGCAAAGCGCCTCACCTGCCTCCTCGTTATCAGTTAGTCAGCAATCAGGCAAGGAAGTAAACTTCGATTTAAACGATAGACCACAGTTTTTCCTCGATTCACGTGAACAAGTCCCTTACTATGGTCGACACCCATACGGAGGTCTCAAATTAGAAGAACCAGCTATTTCGATTTTCGGTACGAAAATGGATGTCGACAGAAAAGAGAATGTATCTCAGATGGCTTCGTTCTTGTCCACTGGTAAGTCCATCGAACCCGCTACAGGTTTATACATGGGAAGAAGTGGAAACTCTTTAGGTTTAGCCTCCGGTGTCTCGTTTTCTCCATCACCTATCTATGGTTACAACGGATTAACTCCTCCTCATGCGTTGTCGTCATCGCCTATTTATGCTCCGTACATAATGGACCCAAGAGGTAATCCAGTGATGATGCCTCAAATAATCGGCGGTTCAGCTCCATATGCGCAGCAGCAGTTACCATTCCCTCAACAACACATGTTCATGAGCTTAGCTAGTGGATCGCCGCCTAACTTGAATGGATCAGTGAGGCCAAACTTTGATCAGAGTTGCGGGTTCGGGATTGAGCTAGGAGGAGGAAACAACAGAGAGCGAGAGCCGTTAAGTTTAAGACAGTTTTTATCACCGGAACAGAGTGTGGCTATGGGAGAACATTCGGGAGCAAATGCAGAGGCGTCATCGAGTTCATCGATTAGTGTCGGTGGAAAGCGAAAAGAACCGGAGACGACGACGACACGGTGGGAGTTTCCTCCATGGAGGTAGGTGAGTATAGTGATGATGAAGAAGATGGGTTCTTGAAATAGGTTTTGATAGAATTGATTTATTTGGTCAAAAGAATGACATAAGTGTTTGAGGAGGTAACTTATAAATTCTTCTTTTCTTTTTTTTTTTGCTTTTCCCCTCATTTTGTTTTCAGGTTTTTTCTCTTAATTTTAATTTTCATAAGATATATATAGGAGGATTAGTTCAAAAACATTGGTATATGTCAAAGCTTATTTTTAACCTTGTTGGGTTATTTCTCCATAAATAAATATATATAGTTTTAAGATTGGTCATATTGGTTCTTTATTTTCGTATATTTTCTTGATTAGTAATTATTACTTGGTAATGTAAGTTTGACAAGTTTAGTTGTTTCTAAAATAATATTGTTTAAAACTAAGTTAAGAAAATACACAAAATCTTATGTGTTGATGTACAATAAGGTCCATATTTGGCAAACCAACAAAAGCTAACTTTTTATATCTTAAAATCTAAATTATTGTTCAATTATCAAGAGATTTTGATCTGAAACATTTTTTGGTGTGTTCAAAATTATTAGTTCGAATTTTTTAGAAAAAATAATTTATTTTTTAAACATGTATTATTAACGGTTGATTCCGGATACCGAAAGAAATTATGTGTGAAAAAGCCTGAAACTTCAAAGGTTTATAAAAAAAAATATTGTTCAATAATAAAATAAAATGGTTTAGAACTCATTATATATATATATATATATTTCTTCTAGTTTTTAAAATTTCCCAATTACAATAATAATTTTCAATATAAAATAAAATATATTACAGGTTATTTGGTTTGATTTTGGTTCTGATTTGAGTTGGATTTTGAAGTAATTTTATTTCTAGTCTCCAAATAAATTTTGGTTTTAAATAATTTTTTTTTATTTGAGTTACATAAAAGAAAAAGTATTTTGTTTAAGTCTAATTCGTGGATTTGGGCTTTAATTGGCCCATTTAATTTAATTTAATTTTTAAGCCGTCCATTCTACGCCATAATCCACGTCGATACACGTCAAGGATAAACCCTTCACCCATTAAAATTCTACCACGTGTCCTTTCAATTACCTACAGCCGTTAGATCTGCCACGTTGACAAAACATGACTAAATCTAACCCACAAGAAACCAAATTGTACGCATATACACAGTGAGAAGATCCACGTCAAATATTAAACCTTTCACCAATAAAATTCTACCACGTGTCTTCCCGATTACATATAGCCGTTAGATCTGCCACGTTGACAAAACTTGACGAATCTAACCAATCACAAGAAACCAAATTGTACGTATTGACACAGCGGATACATCACTCAACCATTTTCCTATTTTACAGATCTCAAAGCTCAAAACATCACTGAAGCAAAAAACACTTCAAAGCAACACTCAGAGATTTTGATTGAAGGAAAGCTACAATGAGGAAGAGGACGATCGTCTCTGTTTTGTTCCTTTTCTCACTTCTATTTCTTCTTCCAGATCAAGGTATGATGTAATCTTTTGCTTGATTTTCTGAGTATTCGATTTCTATGCTAAACAATGGCGGATGTTTGTTCTATAGGAAGAAAGTTACACGCGAATGCTGATGATAGTTCAGATGAGGTTATAGATCCACCAAAAGTAGAGGAAAAACTTGGTGGTCATGGTGGTTTATCTACAGATTCAGATGTTGTTCATAGGTTAGTTAGTGTTACGTTTTAGCTTTTGTGTATATAAATCTCGTCTGATTCGAATTTGCTTTTGTTATTATTAACAGAGAATCTGAATCGATTTCGAAGAAATCACTTCGTAGTAATGCTGAGAAGTTTGAGTTTCAAGCTGAAGTTTCTCGGCTTATGGATATTATTATCAATTCTCTTTACAGTAACAAAGATATTTTCCTTAGAGAATTGATCTCTAATGCTTCAGATGTAAGTTTTGTGAACACTTTTTGGATTAAGCTTGTTATCTAGAGAGCTAATGAGTGTCTGTGTTCGTTCATTTTCAGGCTTTAGACAAAATCAGGTTCCTTGCACTCACTGATAAAGACGTGTTAGGTGAAGGTGATACTGCTAAGCTTGAGATCCAGATTAAGCTAGATAAAGCTAAGAAGATTCTTTCTATTCGGGATCGAGGAATTGGTATGACTAAGGAAGACTTAATCAAGAATCTTGGTACTATAGCGAAGTCTGGAACTTCAGGTACATTGTATTGTATAAGCAGATGGATCCATCAAATATCATGTATTAAAGATTTAAGATCTTAAACTTTTCACAGCTTTTGTTGAGAAAATGCAATCAAGTGGAGATCTAAACCTTATTGGACAATTTGGAGTTGGATTCTACTCTGCTTATCTTGTTGCTGATTACATTGAAGTCATTAGCAAACACAATGATGACAACCAGTTAGTTGATTCCAGTGGTTGTATACATATAAAATCATTTGGAAACCTTTTCTGATGATAACTTCTTTTCCAATATTTTAGGTATGTATGGGAATCAAAAGCTGATGGTAAATTTGCTGTCTCTGAGGATACATGGAATGAGCCTCTTGGACGTGGAACTGAGATCAGATTACATCTTAGAGATGAAGCTGGCGAGTATCTAGAGGAAAATAAACTTAAGGTGAGCAAAATTTTGTTAAGATTGAAAGTAAATCTTGCTTTATCCCATACAAAGAACTAGAACAATCCATGGTTTGTTGTAGAGAACCCCAAAATGATCTTATTGTGGTTGCTTATGATCATTGTTATCTGCTGTAGGATTTGGTGAAGAGATATTCTGAATTCATTAACTTCCCTATCCACCTTTGGGCTAGCAAAGAAGTTGAAAACGAAGTTCCAGTTGATGAAGATGAATCAACTGATGAGGATACTGGTGAGTAATAGTGAAATTAGTCTTTATTCCTACAAGTCAAGTGGCCTTTAATTGTGTCAATGGTACTTCATTTCAGAGACCACCAAATCTACTGAGGAGGAGAAAGAAGAAGATGTTGAGGATGAAGACAGTGAGAAAAAGCAGAAAACAAAGAAAGTGAAAGAAACAGTTTATGAATGGGAGCTTCTTAATGATGTTAAAGCTATATGGTTGAGAAGTCCAAAGGAAGTTACAGATGAAGAATACACTAAATTCTACCATTCTCTTTCAAAGGTGAAAATTCATTCATTCGTTGAAAAAAGTTACATTCTTTTGTGGATTTTTCCTAAACCCAAGTTGCTATACTATACAGGATTTTACTGATGAGAAGCCAATGTCTTGGAGTCACTTTAATGCTGAAGGTGATGTTGAATTCAAAGCTGTATTATATGTTCCTCCAAAAGCTCCTCATGATCTCTACGAAAGCTATTACAACAGCAACAAAGCAAACTTGAAACTCTATGTAAGAAGAGTATTCATCTCAGATGAATTTGATGATCTTCTACCTAAATACTTGAGTTTCTTGAAGGTAAAGACTAGTTTCAAATTTTCAATACAGGTTCCATGCTAAGTAGAACCTAATGTGAGTTACTTCTTTCTGTAGGGTCTTGTTGATTCTGATACATTGCCTCTAAATGTATCAAGAGAAATGCTTCAACAACACAGTAGCTTAAAGACAATTAAGAAGAAGCTTATAAGAAAGGCACTTGATATGATCCGTAAACTTGCTGAAGAAGATCCTGATGAAGTCCACGATGATGACAAAAAAGGTATTACATATACCAAAACCTTCTTAGTATCAAACAATTTCTGAAACTTGATCGAAATTTTCGGTATGTAGATGTAGAGAAGTCTGGTGAGAACGATGAGAAGAAAGGTCAATACACAAAGTTCTGGAATGAGTTTGGTAAATCGATTAAACTTGGTATCATTGAAGATGCTTCTAACAGAAACCGCTTAGCAAAACTTCTTCGTTTCGAAACGTATGTGTTTCACCATTACCATTTTTTGTACACACATTGTCTCTGCTTATTAACACTATTCATCATTTGCTATTTCAGAACAAAGTCCGATGGAAAATTAACTTCTCTTGATCAATACATTAAGAGAATGAAGAATGGACAAAAGGATGTGTTTTACATAACAGGAAGCAGCAAAGAACAGTTAGAGAAATCTCCATTCCTTGAGAGACTCATCAAGAAAGGCTATGAGGTTTGCTTTCAAAACACAGAATGATAATCTTCTTTAATTTAGGCCGAACCAAAAAAAAGTAGACCGAACCGAACCAAAACTCTTTTAAAAACCATTAGGTTTGATTATTTAAGAAATCGAAAAACTTAAACCAAAACCAGGCCGAAACCGAAAAAGTGAAAATGAAACTAAACTAAAATTCTTGTAAAACCCTTTCGATATGATTATTTAAGAAACCGAAAACTTAAACCAAAACCGGACCGAAACCGTTTTTAGTTAACCAAAAAATCAAAACCAAATAAATAGAAAATATATGTAGGTATAGTTTGCTAAACGTCAAATAAATCACTATTTGTTTAAATTCTAATGAATTAAACAAAATACTTGATCAGAACCAAAATAGAAACTGGACCAAACCGCATTTCAAATGGTTAAAACCGAAAAAACAAAATCCTAACCAGATCGTAAACCGCAACGTCCACTCTTATTCTTATATCAATCACTAACTCACAAAATGTGTTATCTAATCAGGTCATCTTCTTCACCGACCCAGTAGACGAATACTTGATGCAATACTTAATGGATTACGAAGACAAAAAGTTCCAAAACGTATCAAAAGAAGGACTAAAAGTTGGGAAAGATTCAAAAGACAAAGAGTTAAAAGAATCATTCAAAGATCTAACTAAATGGTGGAAAGAGAATTTGGCTAGTGATAATGTAGACTCAGTCAAAATCAGTAATCGTTTAGCAGATACTCCATGTGTAGTTGTTACTTCCAAGTTTGGTTGGAGTGCAAATATGGAGAGAATCATGCAATCTCAAACTCTCTCTGATGCTAATAAACAAGCTTATATGAGAGGAAAACGAGTTCTTGAGATCAATCCTCGACATCCGATTATTAAAGAACTTAAAGATAGAGTTGCAAGTGATCCAGAGGTAACCAAACAAACATAAGATTCTTACTTTAAAGTTCCTATTAGGGGCAGGCATTCGGTTTTTTCCGTTTTTACTTTTTTGTGCCGAATTGAACCGAACAAAAGTTTGGTTCAGTACGGCACTCGATTTGTTTGGTTCGGATTTTCCGTTTTTGAAGTTCGGTTTTTTTGGTTAAATTTTGGGTATTTTTCGGTTTATTCGGTTAATGTCTGTTAATTTTAGCAAGTTTGGTTTAGTTCGTATCAGTTTGGTTCCGTTAATTTAGTAAAAAATAAAATTGTTGCCGAACCGGAAACGGAACTAAAATAAAAAAAAAATCACCGAATAAACCGAACTGAATCAACATAACTAAATTCGTTTTTTCAGTTTTTTATTGCAAAATTGAACCGAACAGAAGTTCGGTTTGGTTCAGTTCGGCACTCTTTTGCTTGGTTTGGTTTTACGTTTTTGAAGGTTGGTTTTTTCGGTTGTATTTTGGTTATTTTTCGGTATATTTTCGGTTTATTTTGGTTTTTCGGTTAACTTTAACAAGTTTGGTTCGGGTCGGTTTGGTTGGGTTAATTTAGTAAAAAATAATTTTGTTGCTGAACCGAAAACCAAACTAAAATAAAAGTTCACCGAATTAAACCGAAATAGCCGAACTAAATTGACTGAACTAAATTCTAAATTCTGTTCGGTTCGGTTTAAATATCCACCTCTACTTAATATGAGTGATAAAAATTAGAACTTCTTGATTTACAGGATGAGAGTGTGAAAGAAACAGCACAGCTAATGTACCAAACAGCTTTAATAGAGAGTGGATTCATACTAAACGATCCAAAAGATTTCGCAGCTCGGATTTATAACTCTGTTAAGAGTAGTCTTAAGATTAGTCCTGATGCTGTTGCTGATGAAGAAGTAGAGTCTGAGGAAACAACAACAGAGACTGAGACTAATGAAGAGACTAAATCAGAAGATTTGTCTAGTGGTTTAAACATTGAAGCTGAACCTGTTGAGGAACATGACCAAGAGACTAAAGATGAGCTGTAGATTTTTCACTTTGTTATGTTTTCACTTTCTCTTAGTTTTTATAAAAAAATCCAAAACATGTTTCTACTAAATTCTCAAGATTAGTTGTTTCAAATTAATGGTTTTTGATGGATTTATGTAAAAGTAGCACAACGAACTCAAAACTTTATCTTTTCTACTATAACAGCTTATTATGATCTTTAACTTTTTTTGTCACAGTTAGATCTAAGCCTTTGTTTACGTCCGGGTAAAAATTCTGAAACCGAAGAACCGAAAAAAATGGTTTTGGTTCTAGATTGGTTTCACTCAATTTATTTGATGATTTATGAGATGAAGAATTATAGAATATCGGTTCGATTCCGATTTTTACCCAGAAACCAAAAGATAGTTACAAAGAACCAACCATCTAAATAATTTTGATTTAGAAATTTTTAATGGTTTTAATTTAAGAAACCTTTGCTTGCAAATTTCGTTTTCTTAGATATTCTCTTATGTCAAGATATTGCAGATTTCATTTCGTACGTTGGATTTTCTCCCGGGGTAAGTTTTGGCCATACTGTTCCCCTTTTCTTCTCTTCTCCGCCGTTCTTCCCGGCGTCGGAGACCTTCATCCCTCTCTCTTGAAGGCTCTCACCACCTAATGGTGAAGAAACCCCTCCCCACCCCCTTCTTCTGGATCCAAGAGCTTTAAATTCTTTTGGTTATGTTACTTATTTTCGTGTATTTTTTGTTTTTCGGATAATTTTGGTCCAGTTTAGGAAATCAGGTTGGGGTGTTGCACAAAGCCCAATCTTAATCCTGTTGCTTCATTTGTTGGTAAAAGAAAAGACAGAGTAAACTTAACCAATAGAAGACAAAAGAATCATATGTTAAATTATATCATTCTCTATGTTATTATTCATCTTCTAAACAAGTCACTAAAGTTTAAGAAAACAAAAAGAAATGCAAAGTCAAGAAAACAAAAATGTGAATATTCATAAGTATAAATCAACTTGTTCACTCTCCATTTGTTTAGCCATTAAACAAAGAAATCTATTCAAAGACTTTTCAGCAGATAATAATGCAGAATCAACTTCTTTTATCTTCTCTTGTGTTATAACTTTTCTTTGTTCATTAACCAATTGTACTTTTCGAACTAGTTTACGCAGTTCCTATCAACAAACACTTGTTATGTTTAAATCTACATATCTCTCTTTACCTTATTCAAATTCATATTTTCACTAACCTGTCGATCAAAATCAACATTTTGAAGAGAATAAACTTCATTGGTAATAACCATATCTTGATTGATTAGTCCATTAAACCATCTTGCAGCTATAGCTACATGTTCTTCTGATCTCTGAAGATATATACAACAAACAATTTGATTTGAAAGATCCTCATTTCTTTCAATTAAAGTTTGTTACAAGAAGCTACTTTCTTTCTCCTAAGAACACAATATATACTCTCCTAAGGAGCAGCTAGAGGTGGGCATTCGGTTTATTCGGTTTTCTCAACTTGGTTTATTCAGTTTTTCTTTTCTTTTGCCGAATTGAACTGAATAAAAGTTTGGTTCGGAATTCGGTTTGTTCGGTTCGGTTTTCATTTTTATAGCTTGGTTTATTAGGTTCGCTAATCTTAATTTCGGTTAAATTTTGGCTAATTTCGGTTTTTTCAGGTCAATTTCGGTTTAGTCGGTTAATTTTGGTTAATATTAGCTAGTTTGGTTCGGTTCGACATTCGATTTGTTCGGTTTGGTTTTTAATTTTTATAGTTTGGTTTATTCGGTTCGAAAATCTTAATTTCGGATAAATTTTGGCTAGTTTTCGGTTTTTCGGTTAATTTCGGTTTATGAGTTAATTTTGGTTAATATTAGCTAGTTCACTCAGTTCGGTTCGGTTAATATAGTGTAAAATAAAATAGTTGTTAAACAGAACCGAACTGAAAACAGAACTAAAATAAAAAAATTGCCGAAATGAACCGAATAAACCAAACTAAATTCGGTTCGGTTTAAATGCCCAGCCCTAAGCAGCTTACTCTAATACAATCATAAAATTCAGACCAAATTCTCTTCTCTAATCACTAATTATGAACTTTATATGTACATCAAGTTAACACACACACTTACCTCAATTTCCTCTTCTGAATCTGTCTCTGTATCATCATAATCATTGCTACCTCCATTAACATCTGCACTATCCTTAGCTGAATTAATCAATGCTTGTAGCTTTGAATGATCACCTTGCTTTGTAGCATTTATCAAAGTATCCATCAAATCAGATTCAACTTCACGTAACAACTTTCCTAATATCATATAATACAAAAATTAGCTAAAGATTTCATGGGGTTGGCGTTCGGGTATTCGGTTCAGTTTTTTCGGATTTCGGGTAGTTCGAATATAGGAATTTAGTATCCATTCGGGTATTTTTAAAGTCCGGTTCGTGTTCGGTTCCTAAATTTTCGATTCAGGTTATTCGTATAATAGATTTTGATATTCATTCAGATAATTATTTCATTTTGTTTGGGTATCCATTCGAGTATCTGGGTTTCTATTTTATATCTGACCAAAAATCCTTAATATAAATAAAAATTATTTTTAATTAATATTGTGTAATATAAAATATAAGTAATTATATTATTTGCATGTTTAATAAAAAATAATTCTTTATTTTTGTGAAGTTCAGTTAGTTTTTTATTTTTGATAAAGGATCTTAAAATTTTTCAAGTTCGGTTAGTTCGGTTCGGATTTGGTTATTTGGATAATAGATTTTGATATCCATTTGGGTAATTTCATAATTCGGTTCGGATTCGGAACCGGATATTTCGGTTCGGTTCGGTTCTTAGAGTATCCGTTATTTTCCCCACCCTTAGTTTCATTCAAATAAATGTTAATTCTCACCAATATAATTAAAATGTCTTCTCTTTCCTTCTCTAACATCTGAGTTTAGTCTCTGAGACATTTCAACAAACACCTTATATGCATAATCCCAAAATTTTAAAAATCAAAACACAAAGAGTTCGAAAGTGATTACCTTGGCAAGCATCAATGCATCATAAACCTCTTCACCAAGTGAAGCACCTCTAAAATCGAGATAACACAATTCAATTTCGAGATTCTGAAAAGATGCTAAAGTTTTTCAATCTTTTGTTTTACCTTAGAATCCGTTTAATTTGATCACTAGAGAAAGAAACAAGTTCAATACCCCAACGAACAGCTTGACGAGCTTCACGTTTTCTTTGATTACGACTCTTTAACGAATCAGATTCAGACTCAGACTTATCATTATCATCTTCATCAGAGATAATAGTTGGTATAAGAGCTTTTGGAGGAGATTTTCCACGACGAGGAGGAGATCTGAAGGTGGAGAAAGATGGAATGAGAAGAAGAGTGGGAATTATAGAAGAAGATTGATGTGGTAGCTTTGAGGTAAGTGAATGGAAGAGATTACGAAAATGGTGATGATAATGAGGTGATAATTGCCTTATTGGTCGAATTAGTTTAGCCATGGCAAGCTCCGGCGATCTTCTCCGATGTCGGAGTGTAAAGCAAAATTTTATCAACACAAGTAAAATAAATTTCTCCTCTTGTAACCAAACAAATATATATTAGGCATGTATACAAAATATTTAAAACCTATTAATTTAAGAGAAATTCCTTCAAACACCACCAAAATAAAAATAAGTTCAAATTCCAAAACTACCATACATTCCCAAAAGTTCCAAAAATACCACACACTCTCAGATGTTTCAAAAATACCATAAACATAAAAAATGAATTTTAAGAGTTTAGAACTTAAAATTTTGGGTTTGGGTTCACTAAGTAGAGTTTAGGGTTTAGTTTTGAAGCCGGTAGGATTTGGTTTTGGGGTTTTCGGATTTAAATTTGAAGTTTTAAAGTTATTCCAATTTTGTGGTATTTTTGGAAAAAAAACATTTTTGTGGTATTTTTGGAAATTTTAGGAGTGTGTGGTATTTTTAGAATAAACATAATTTTTTGTGGTATTTTTGAGAATGTCCCTTAATTTAATTTAAATAAAACTTTCTTAGATTAGTTAAAAGAAATTTAAGATAGATATAGTATGTACCATTGATTGACTTTAAAATTATATATATATATAATATATAAATATAAAATTCATATACTCAATCTATTTACATGTATAATTGTACTTTTAAAAATAATAATATGTTTTATTATAGTATATAATCATAAACATATATTTAAAAAGAATAATTATTCTTATTGAGGTTTCTACTAATTGTAATTAGGACTGAACATTTTACCGAAATCTGAACTAGTACTGAACCAAAAAACCCGAAATCGGAACCGAACCGAATTTTCATATAACCCGAATGGGTTTTATAAATATTTGGTATTGATACCCGAACCGAACCGGATCCAAACTAAAACTTGAATGAGTACCCAAAAACCCGAACACATTTATAGATATAAGTAATTTTATTTGGTAATTCGAGTTTTTGGTTGTATTTCGAAGTTTTTTTTGTTTGGGTAGTTTGGGTTTTGGTGGGTTTTAGACCTAAATACTCAAATTATTCATGTTACCCAAAAAATACAAACCGTAAAACCCAAAATACAAGACAAAAAATCGAAATTACCCGAAAACCCGAACAAAAAAATAATTTAGTTTCATATCGGGTTTTAGTAAAAAAACAAAACCCGACCCGAACTCGAACCGAAATCTTTTCGGTTCCTATTTGGGTCATATGTAGTCAGATCCAAAAATACCCGAAACCGAGATACCCGAACCAAAACCCTAATATCCACCCCTAGTTGTAATCTAGCTTCGTCGGTTCCCTTGAATATCTCAAATTTGTATTGAAATTTGAAGTAGTTTTGGTCTAATCTTTTTGAACACTAAAAGTTTAATCTCGTTTACTAACTATATTGTCTATTTTGTTGAAAATATAGTGTGAATTGTGCAAATGAACTACAATCCGACTATCTTGGTCAAAATAAAGACTAGAAGCAAAAAAACATATTTGATAATCCAATAACATACCAAAGATATGGAAAGAGCTCTTTACCATCTTGAAACTCTAAACACAACCAGAATACATAACTCTTATTTCATTTGATGTATTCTTTTGTACATATATATGTGATAAAAGTTGAAATATATAAAGTAACAACATACAAAGGAACTAAATCAATTTTAAACCATCAGGTAGGTTTTGATGATCAGAAGAGTCTTTAGATATATACTTACGACAAGCATAAAGCACTGCTTCATGAAAACCATTTGGATTGTCTATGAACACAAAATGACCTCCCTGCAACAAAATACATCTTTAGATCTTTGTATATTCTTCTCTTACATCAAACAAAATTAGGGGTGGGATTCAGTTTATTCGGTTTTCGAGTTTTTTTGTGCTAAATTGAACCGAATAAAAGTCCGGTTTGGTTTGGCATTCGGTTTCTCATTTTTATAGTTCGGTTTATTCGGTTCGAAAATCTTAATTTCCGTTAAATTTTGGTTAATTTTCAGTTTTTTCGGGGTTTTTTTTGCTGAATTGAACCGAATAAAGTTTTGGTTCAGTTCAGCCTTCGTTTTCTCATTTTTATAGTTTCGGTTTATTCGGTTCGAAAATCTTAATCTCCGTTAAATTTTAGCTAATTTTCGGTTTATATTCGGGTTTCAGTTGATTTTCGGTTAATTCGGTTAATTTTAGGTAGTTCAGCTTTGTTAATATAGTGTATAATAAAATTGTTGCCGAACAAACCGAAAACCCAACTAAAATAAAAAAGTTTTCGAACTACACCGAAATAACCGAATTAACCAAACTAAATTGGGTTCGGTTTAAATGCCCAGCCCTACAAAACACATTTACCTGTGGAACTCGAATGATTTCGCAAGGAACTTTCATATATTTCCGCGCTTCGACTGCACCTTGATAGTTCATCCAATCATTCATTCCATAAATAAAAGTTGTTGGTACTTTCCATTCTGATGCACTGCAACAAAAAAACAACAACATTCATTCATCGAATTCGAGTTATTTCCGAGTTGAATTTCATTAGATTTACCTTTGTAAGAGAGGCTTCCTAGCAAATGCACCAAAGGAAAAAATGTATTTCAAGCATAACTCTCCACTAGCTTTTGCAGCTAAAGTATGATACACATAATCTACAAATTGCGAAACGAAATATAAATTCATCATCCTCTGTAAATTCTATGGAAGTTAAATGATCGAATCATTACTTACCGGTAAGTAATTTGGACTCTTCTTCGGTTAGTACAGTTCCTTCTGCGTATGCACCAAATCTTGCACTTGTATATCGATTTACAAGCCCCGGACCCCAAGGACCTAATCCTCTGCATTCAAAGGAGATTTATAAGGACTCAGAACAAGTGTTCTTATGCTCGAAACAAACCATAAATCAATCAATTTCTGGCTAAGAAAACATGATAAGAGCATACCTAACAAGCTTCTGAGGAGTGAAATTGGACTCCCATAAATGATTTAGTAATGCACCTTTCCATGTTGCTCTAAATTTAGTAATCCGTTCCGAACTAGCATCTGATTCTGCTGAGAATCCAGCAGATCCCACCAAAATCAAATGTTGAACATGCTCAGGATGCTGAAAGATCCACAGATCTTAAGTTAGGAATCTTACACAAATTGAGTTCTAATAATAATAACAATGAAAATTTCACCTTAAGTGCGTATTTAGCAGCAACATAACCTCCAAAAGAATGTCCTAATAGTATAAAGTTACTAAGATTCTTAGCTTTACGCCATTCTTCAAACGAATCAATAAACCATGCCTCAGTTTCTGTACAATCAAAGAAACAACCAATACACTTCCATAACTCATATCACAAATCCACATATACAAAGCCAATGAGCCATATCGAAAAAGAGTTACCTTCAGTGCTTTTACATGTAAAATCAGGCCTACTTGATCCACCCCACCTATAAAAAGGAACCATAAAAACCATAAGACCAATATTATCACTAACAAAAAGTATATGATAACCAAAAGCTTCTTACCCAAGTTGATCAATAGCAATGACTCTAAATCGACTAGCAAGTACATCGAAATTACGAAAGAAGAAACCTTGAGAAGCACCATAACCATGAACCATTACAAGTGTAGGTGAACCTTCTTTAGCATCAAATGTAACAGTGTTGATATAACGTGACTCATTGCTCGAAGAACGAAACCACTTGATCGTAGAACCAGGTGGTCCTGAACCAATATTAACTTGTTCTTGTACATGTGGTGTCCTACAAAAAAAGATTGTTCATATATTTTTTTAGATAATCAGGAAATACTAGGTCAAAGTCCAGCAAGGTCCAAACCATATCATACAACTCTCTTTTAGAGATGAGCAATGCCAATGCCGGTCCTAAAGTATCTAATACTTAAAGCGATGGAAAAAATGATGTCTTTTAACCACATACATTTAGTAAGTGGGGATCAACCCCGTCACAAAGAATTCTCATAGAGGCACATTTAACCAACTGTGCTACATTCGGTTTTTGATGCCTCTAAAATTTATATAAATTATGCACCTGAAATCCTTTCTTCTCCAGCTTCCCATCAGGACCGGCCCTGAAAATGAGACTCCTAACCTGAATCGAACTCATAACCTCCTAAAGATCTTAAGCACGACCGGCCCTGAAAATGAGACTCCTAACCTGAATCGAACTCATAACCTCCTAAAGATCTTACGCAAGACCGGTCCTAAGACCAGACAAGCATCACGAGCTTGCGACCTATTTTATATTTTCAAAATTTTACATTAAGATTTGACCCGTTTTCAAAATTTTAGTTTATGAACTGGCCGAGGTTTTCTATTTGAGATTGCGGCCTTAAAATTTTAGCTTAAGAACCGATTTCGGTCATAAGTTTTCAAGATCTAACGGATTAAGCACTAGGCCAACTCATTAGATTGTTCATTTTCAAGCAATCTAAAATCAGAATTCTAAAAATTGAGACTTTCGATTACGAAACAGTGTTGTAGAAACAAGGGTCATGATTTAAATAACAAAATCTCAATACCCATAAAAATTTGATATAGAAATGTTCATAAAGCTGTGAAATTTCATATTTAGAGAGAGAAGTACTTGAGGATAGAGAGAAGACGTTTCTCAGCGGCGATAATATAATCGGTAGAAGTAGGAATCCATCGGAGAGAATTAGGCCATAAGATTTTCCATCTTGACTTCGCCGCATTAGTAGCAGCAGCCGTCGCCGCCGTCGCCGCCGATGAATCAGAAACTGATGAAGATCCGAGCTTGGTTTTAGAGATTTCTTCAGCCATTCTTGATGAAAATCGATTCAAATTCATACAATTTCACAAAAACCCAGAAAAATATTACGCACGAATCAAGGAATCTATTAATAAATTAACCCGAATTTGTAGAATCGACGAGAGGAGAGGTTTTGGTTCAAAGCCGCCATTGAATTGATTCTGTTTTTTTAATAAAGCCTTTCTTGACTACACACGTCATTGATGACGTCATTTCTCCAACAAATTTGCAAAATTGGACTTTTTCTATCGAAAAATTACGAAAAATGGATTGACTTTTTAACTTGAGATTCAAGGCAAAGTGAAAACATTTTTTATATAGTAAGCAGCGCGGATCCAATGCCGGTCCAATGTTTTCTTATGCTCTACATAAATTTAAAAATAATTTTTTATATATATATGTAAATTTTTTTTGTAATAAATTAATTTATCGGTTCGTTATGATTCAAAGATTAAAGTAACAAAAAACAAAAAAAATATTTAACTAAAATATATTAAAATTGTTTTACCATTTTAGAACCTCTAACGAATATTATTTCTATAAAAATTTTATAATTTATGATACTAATGATATAAATTTTTAAAAGTTTCAACAAATTCATTTTTATTTTAACAAAAGTGTCATTTTATTTCAGGAAAAAATGCTCTTTTATTTTAAGAAAAATGCTATTTTACCTCAACGAAGATGTATTTTTGATGTTAATGCTCTAATCGATGGTTTCACTTACTTATGTTCTGGACCGGTCTTGATAGTAAGTTACGTGAGTTCGTATAAAATAGATATTACATTAAACTTTTAAAATTCATGGAAATAAGGAATTGTTTTTCATGTAATTAGTTTGATCTTTTCAACTTTCTTTAGTCTTTGGTTTTAGGTTAAAATTGAAAATTTAAGAGTTTGCATAGTTTAGTTTATTTACATCATAGTATTGCTGTTAAAGCTTCCGCGGGAAAAAAAACTAACAAAAGCAAACGGTCTCAGTAAAAAAAACATATTTTTAAATGGGCTCAAAAGATTTTTTAATGAGCCCAAAACATGTTCAGGCCTAAACAAAAGAATAAATTCAAAACAAAACCCAACATCGTTATTATATTAAACTTTCACTCATTAGGCTTTTTTTTTTTTGTTCAAACCACTCATTAGACTATTCAACAATCATTTTCTCTCTTCTCTCTTCAAAAATATTTTAGTTAATTGTGGCAGATGGAGGCTATATTGATATACAATAAGGCAAATGAGTCGCACTATATGTTCGAGAAAGCTCGATGGGGCTAGTGGAGGAATGATGGTAGACCGTGGCCAGAGCTGGTCTTGAGTGCAACATAGCAAACATGCACGTGTGGTTATTTTTTCAATTTAAAAATTTTAGTTAAAAAAACGATTTATTTTTTGAAAAATTGTACAATTTTGGTCTATTTTTCCATTATAGATTGCGGCCTTTAGAAAATTTTAAAATCTCATGACCGGCCCTGACCGTGATGGCGAATCTAGAAAATATTTTAATCAGAGATATCATATATATTTGGGTTGACTTCACTAGCCTCCTGTGAAAGATATAGCTCAGCTTTATCGTCTTGGCTTCACAGAAGCTGGGCCGTAACCTGCGAAAAAGATAAACCGAGTTAGTGGGGTCAATTTTTATCTCGCAGCCCAAGTCAATAGGTTGTTAAATACATGAGGTTGTTATGAAGCCCGTTAAGCTGTTACATCATCTTCTTCATTCTTGTTACGAAATAGAGAGAGGTGTGCGTCGCCATTGAAGAAGCTGAGAGAGGTGGTTCGTCTTTGTGCTTCAGAGGTCTTTGGCATCAGGTTATTAAGTCGATCGTCAATCTAGTTTTCTTGTGTTGATCCGAGTAACCTAGGACATAAAACACAAAGTATTAGATTGCTAGGTTGATTTCTTATCGCATAATCTCTATAACAAATCAGATCATATTCATAGTGAAATCTTGAAGGGGACAGTCTCTTCTCCAGATGTACCGAAAGGGAACTGGATTAACAAATCTTCGAGTGTTCAAATTGCATTTATTTTGAGTTTCTTAAGAGGCAAGTTAAGTAACAAAACCTAACAAGTGGTATCAGAGCTCTAGGAGCATATCAGTTCAAGAAATCAAAGAAGCAAGCAGTATAATCCTTACGGATTCAAGAAACATTATTGCAAGCAGATTCAAGAATCAGTTCTCACAATTAAAAGGTATAAAGATTAAGGTTGCAAACTTATCTTTATTATCTCGTGTGTGTTGCTTTTATCCTCTTCGTCTTGCATCAATATTGTTTCAAGTTTAAGCAATAGGAGAAAACTCATTGGCATATACTCAAGTAGAAGTCGAGAGGTTCGACAATACATGCGATTTCGGACTATGGAAAGTCAGAATGCTTTCGCATTTCAAAATGCTTGGCCTTAAGGAAATTCTATTTGATGAAGATCTGTTTAAAGATCAACCAATGGTTCAAGAAGTATCAAGTTCATCTCATTCTGAAACATATAAGGATAAAGATAAGGATGAGCCATCATTTTCGAAATCTAAGGAACGAGATCCCATCAAATTAGAAAAATCAGAAAAGGCCATGAGTGTGATAATACATAATATCAGTGGTTAGGTATTGAGGAAGGTGATACATTATACTATAGCCGCATCTATGTGGAGCACTTTAAATATGCTCTATATGGAAAGTACATTGCCAAACGGGATCTATCTACAGCTGAAATTCTATACATTCAAGATGAATGATTCAAGATCCATTGACCAGAATATAGATGAGTTTCTCAAGCTTATTACAGACATGGGAAATGTAAGAATTGAAATTTCATAAGAAGTTCACGCTATTCTACTCTTAAGTTCCTTACCATCAAGGTTCGATCACTTGAAAGAGACCTTGAAGTATGGCAAAGAAACATTAAGCCTAAGAGAAGTTACTGCTTCCGCAAAATCAAAGGAAATAGAGCTCATGGAAAGTGGAAAAGGAAGTAAAAGTCAATCAGAGGGCTTGTATGTTGGTAATAGAGGAAGATCAGAATCTAGAGACGATCAAAATGGCAAGAAAAAGGGTAAAAGCAAAAGCCGAAGTAAATCAAAGTCCAAATTCAATAAGAAAAGTAAAGGCTGCTTTGTAGCGGAAAAGATGGACACTGGAAAAAAGACTGTCCAGAGAGAAAGAATAAGGAAAGCAAACCATATGCGAATCTAGTTACCAAAGAACTATTAGTTCTCACAACAAATTTTCAAAATGCTGAGAATGAACGGATCTTAGATTTTGGTTGCAGTTTCCATATTACTCCAAATAAGGACTTACTGTTTGATCTAGAAGAGTTCAAAGGTGGAAAGGTTCTAATGGGAAATAATACATTTAATGAGATTTATGGCACATGAAAGATCAGAATTGATAATCCAACTCAAAACTAATTGATAATAAGTGAAATGACCTATATATATCTTTTATATATTAGTTTGTATCCTTTTAACTTTTTAATCCGAAATTTATATCTTTAAATACAGTAGCTAAATAACAGTCTTCTTTCACAAAGGAAAAGGAAGAGGATGTGAAGAGTAAACATCTTGTCATCTTCTACATGTCTTATAGAGTAACTAAACATAAATTTAACATTGGTTAATATCTATATTATTAGATTGATAATTTATCAAAATCACGTGGTACGAATATTTCGGTCCACAAGCGGCATTGTATATAAAGTTTATAAAAAAATATATTATTGTTTACCTCATTAGTCTCAAAAACTAATATAATTGCGTGTCAAGATACAAAGAAAAATTGTAACGAGTTAGATAAGAAAATAATCCCATTAGGGAATTTTAGAAGAACAAGAAATGATTAATCAAATTGAAAATAAGGTGACATATAAAATAAATATCTAAAAAGAGAAAGCTTATTGAAATGAGGATTTGAGCATGATCATATGTAAAAAAAAGCTAAGTCTTAAACTGGTCCTGCTATTTTCACAAGATGGTTCAACCACCAAACACTTCTTTTTCTTTGGATGTTTAATGACTCAACCCATAAATAACTTTCTATATCCATTTTTTTATATAAAAAAAATATTTGGTTATCAACTTTTATTATCCCCTTTCATCGGAACCGGTCTTGAGGCCAAGCATATCAAACGCGAGCTTGCGGCCCATTTTTAGTTTCAAATTTTAGTTTAAGAACCGGTTTGTTTCAAAAGTTTTAGTTTATGAATCGGCCCATTTTTTATTTTAGATTGTAGCCTTTAAAATCTCAGAACCGGCCATGCCTTTTATCTTCTAGTTTTTCTCAATTTCAAAGTTTTTTTTCGTAAAATGTACAATGAAACCAGTATATATTAATATTTCTATAATCAATACATTTTTCGGTTTAAAATTTTAATTTTTAATTGAATTCATCTTTTTATAAAATAATATATCTTTAATTTAATATAATATTGGAATTTTATTTTTCATTTTAGATTGTAACCTTTAAAATCTCATGACCGACCATGCCTTTTATCTTCTAGTTTTTCTCGATTTCAAAGTTTTTTCGGTAAAATGTACAATAAAACCATTATAAATTAATATTTCTATAAATCAATACATTTTACGGTTTTAAATTTTAATTTTTAATTGAATTCATCTTTTTATAAAATAATATATCTCTAATTTAATACAATATTGGAATCCCAACATTATAATTTATAGAAATGTTATTGTATTATACACATCTAAATAATTGTTTAGCCTCATACATTCAAGAAATTTGTCTAAATTTTTCACTGCATTAAAAATGACTTTGTGTTTGTATATACATATGATAAAAACGTTTTTATATATATATATATATAAAAAGTGAATAATATAAATGTGATACAATATAATTATGCAATGTATATAGAAGAAAATAACAATCCACAAGTTGTCACTCGTAATTAACTTCATATTCACAAGTTAACAAAAATACACATAATTTGTCACTCCTAACTTCTAATTTTTTTTTTATATATGACAAAATTAGGTTACTTGCAATAAAATCACTATTTTCCGACCAATATATAGAATCTTTGACAAATCCATTTAAAGAGAGTCTAAAATTTAACTCACAACCACATGTTATTTTAGCTAGTGTATCTTTTAATTATATCAAACCGTTGGATCCGTGACAACTTTAAATAGTAATTTTTTCTATAATATATATATATATATATATATATATATATTTTTTTTT
>OVBE01001945.1:0-32341 GCA_900406425.1 Iberis pinnata | reverse complement strand
CGAGTGAGCTGAGATCGATCTGTGCTGAGTTGAGATCGATCCCGAGACTGCTGAGTGGGATCGATCTCGTTTTGCTGAAGAGCTGCCTGGGATCGATCCTGCATTGAGTTGGGATCGATCCTGCAGCTGATTGGAGGTATGTTTAGTCCATTCCACAGTTGAGTGCTGAGTGCTAAGTCCATTCCAACGTCAAGTGCTGTTTTTCCGAAATTTCTCAAATCCTTCCCAAAAATACCTGAAAGTCCTGAAAACCCTCCATAATGCGTGCATATGAAAATTCTAACGCAAAAATCCTAAAAACACTAAAGTTGGTGAAATCAACCATAAATATGATGTATGCACGCTTTTAGACCTCAGAATCGATGCTAATTGATAAGTAAAAACCGTGAAAATTCAGAGTCATCAGAATCCAATCTTCAAATTCTGAAAAGTCAGGATCCGGCTTGAGGATTGTGCCATTGAGGAAGCTAAACTTCTTATAAGAGCTAAAAGCTGTTCTTAGATTCAAAGCTCATTCACCGTAATCATTACCGTTGAGGAGAGGTTGAGATATAATCCCTTTTCGGGTTATCATTGGATGTAAAATCGTAAGGTGATATTGTCTCGTGAGAAGGTCGAACCGCTATTTGAGAGATTTTTTTGTGTTACAGAGATAGAGGCCGAGAGGCTAAACGAAATAGAGAAACTCAAATTGGTGTTAAAAGAAAATGAAAATTGCGAGGGCAAGATTCAATCACAATCTTTCTGGTCTGATACCATGAAGGCAAAGTATGTTTTAAGCTGGTGTGTTCTTCATTTACATAAATGGAATATATATACATTGTCCTCTTGTATTCGTAAACCACACCACATCAAATCAGAGATTACAAAATATGAAACTATTTTAAATACTCTTCTAATAGTGATCATACAAAAATATTTACTTATTTAATCGAATATAGTTTTTGACAAAAAGAAAAAAAAATAGATAAAATATGGTTCCGCTAACTTCAGTTTTCTATGTCACTGTTGGATAATTGATAATTAGTTTAGATTTAGTAGAAAAAAAATAATTAATTGTATCATATTTTTAATTAAGTCGCATTCAGTTGATAGCATTTAGATCCTAGGTATATGAAAATATAAAAGGTGAATATGCTGCAGATCTATATAACATGTGATGCAAGGAGATTATTTAGCAATAACAAGGGAGTGTCTATTGCTGATTAAAAGAAATAATGAGGGCATGAAATAGATAACAAGTAATCGGAGCTCTCGTGAAAGTTGTGACGCATTGTGGCTATTAGCGGTGCACTTGGCTCCGTGTGGCCGGACATCGCGGGTCTCACGTGACTTAAATATATATTTTTCACTAATGATATGCTTTTTTATTATTATTGCAAAAGTTCACCTCTTAAACCGGTTTAGTGTCCGGGATCATTATCAATTGATTGAAGTGGAGCGACGAAGTATGTGTGTGTGTGTGTGAGAGAAAGAGTTTGTTGAATTAAACAAACTTTTTGGTTCCAAAAATATGAGAGTAATTTATAAACTTGGTTAAATGGTGATTGGAGAGTATATATTGTAATTCTTAAAAATCGTGCCAGGAAAAAAATGGCCGAGGACGGAGGATTAACTTATTCGGGTCAATTTGTAAAATCCTTGTATTATTCGAGTTTTTGTCATTTTCGTTTTCTTGTTCTATTTAGTTCAAAACTTCTTTACGCACGATTCAGCTGTTTTTGTCTTCTTTTCTTTCGATTATTTCTTCGGTTCTCGCTTACTAACATTTGTTGTACTTTGAAGTAATTTACACAGTATATTCATATAAGATGACAATTTAGTATTGAAAATTGTATAGTATATAGTGAGTGCAGAAACAAGATCGATTCCACCACAATCCACAACAATATTAATAAAAGTAATGATTTAATTTATTTTGATATACAAGTTATATGTGACGTGAATAAAGAGCATCGAAAATGGAGTGATGTCTTTTGATATTGTATTGTATAGTCAACTGCTCACACACCGCAAATCACGTGAAACTTATCGAATCAAACGAACACCTGTAGGTTATAGGCCTCCTACTTTTTTTTGTTTTGTTTTTCAAGATCGAACCTCGATTCTATCATTCTTCAATCACTATTTGACTATTTTTTATTCTTCTATTAATATCTTTAACTAGTTTAATTTATGGGGTTTTTACTTAACCTACTATATTAAATACTCTTTCCGTTTTTAATTTTTTGACGTTTTAAAAAAAAAAATTGTTTTAAAAAGATTAACGATGTATTATTGGTTATAGGATACCTCTTTTACCTTTAATTTTATTCTTCGGTTTTCATAAAATCATGACTGTATTTATGGTCTTGATTGCTTTTTTTTTTTATGTGTAGTCAACTTAGTTTTATGAAACTCTTGGCTATTAGTACTACGTAAATGAATTGTGGCCAATCGCTATGATAATAATGTTGACGGAGTAATTATTTACTCCACTTCGTAATGTCTTTTAATCTTCATATTTGTGTCTATTTTTCTTTACAATAATTAATAGTAGTAATAAATAAGGCTAAAATAGTCTTCTTCTAAATCTTATTAATATGTGTGCAATGCTTAAAGCGTCAACAAAAAAAAAACGGAGGAAGTAATATTCTTGTGCAATGCAAGATATCATCATAATCATCTTTTTTATTTTTATGAAATATGCTATACATTGTCTTTGTGGCAATGTGAAAAATATCATTTTTTTCTTTCGATTTTTTTTTCAATTGGTGAGAGTTTTCTTAGAAAAAGAGCATTTAATGTTCATTAACAGTGACATGATAGGCTAATTAAGAATAATTTTTTATTTTTTAATTAAAATGAGATCAAATATGGAAATAGCTATTAATATTGTTTTTTTGTTCATCTCCACTTTCGATTGTGCAATAAGGCCATTAACGATGTTTTATTTATTTTTTCGTTTTGTTTACTTACTTAATAAGTATGAAATGAATCAATTTGTTATTGTGAACCAGATGGTTAATAAACGATGGACCAATTGTTGAATAATGATGGACTTAACATGTATATGTCCATCAATCAAGAAAAAGTCACGGGCAACCGAAATCACGAACTTTTATCATAGAAAAAGCATGTGAGAAAAAGCATATGACCAAAAATACCTTTTTTTCAGGAACATGTTTTGTCTACATTTGTTCATCCATAGATCTTCTCTTTGTTTCTACATGCGAAATAGAATTCAAGTTCGTCCACGGACCTTCTTTTGTCTACATGCAAAGTAAGACAAATTATTATGTGATAGATAACTTTTGTTAAGATTTGTTTGTGTGTTTTGTTTGTATGCTTTTAGAATATGCAAATGCATAACAAAAGTGTGAGTTGTAATCATTTTGTTTTATGTGGCCAATATATTATGGAATTTTGTGTTGTAAAATGAATCAATCTTAGCTTTAGAGATATTTTTTCATCTATGATATTTTTGTGCACATTTAACCTTTCCACAATCCACGAACCTTCATAATTTTACTGTGTATGAAAAAAGTATTATACGATGGACATAATGTGGTCTTAGATTCATGAATTGAAACTATGGTTGTTCCTCTTTTATTTATATCATTTTTGTATGTTTTGTCTTTAGAGAGAAAATAGTAAAGTTAGAGAAAATGAGAGATTTTTATTATTAATATAGTAGTGAATCTTATAATTTAAAGAGAAAAGAGATGATGATAAACAAATTAGTTATAGACAAATTTATGCAAAAGGAGAAAAAAGATGGTGACATGGTGGTTCTTGAAAGAGATGAAGAAATTTTTTTTGAAATTTTTAAACAAAAATTAATATAATTGTGTGAGTTATAAAGGCATATTTTTTTTTCTTTTATGAGATAGTTGATATGATACTTTTTAATGTTGAGATAATATGGTATATATTATAAACTTTTTCAATAATATGGCATTATCTATAGTTATCTCTTAATTTATTTGATTTTCTCTTCTTTCTCATTCTATATTTTTAATAAAGTTATTTCTCATCCTTTTCATACAATTGTTTCACTTAGTTTATGAACCTATCTCACATTTCTAATGAACAAAGTTTGGCTAGTACAAATCCACCTATAAATATTATATTTATGTCTTTTGTTGTTGGTTAATTTGATATTGTACAAAATCTCAAAAATAAAAAACTTGGTCCACACCAAAAATTCATTAAAATCTCATAATTCAACATTATATCCACTAAATTTAAAAAAACAGCTCTTCATTGGTCAACACAACAATAAATGCATAATTAACCGAAAAAGATCTGTGGAATCCAGACTTTGCGAGCATGAAGCCGTTACTATTAAACCAATTTCCAATTGTAATTTGAGCTATAAAACAACAAAACACATCAGATCAAAAGCCTTCAATTTTGAGATGAAATTGTACAATATTATCTCACACTTGTACTCTCAAATCACTATATTTATCAAAATTTCAGTCATCTATCGTTTGTTTCTCTAATAAAATTATGGTTCAAACCTCAAGTTATAGTAAACCGACTTGTGTAGGTCAATAATTGCATCTCTTATGTTGTAAAAGTAAACAAAAAATAATAGCCGTAAACATAATTGTCAAAAATTAACATAGAATTGAAACCCATTCTCACTTTCTTACCTCTATAAATTGAGTTTTTTTTTCCTACATAAATTGAGATTTTACAATCCGTGTATTGCATGGATCAAATAGTAAAAAAAGAAGAAGAAAAAGTTATTTGACTATGTTTTTTTTATGATCTTGATATCCGAAACTCTGAAGGACTCTGATTAGGTCCAAAGCGTCCGCAGTTGCTAAGGATATTCAGGAGGACCGCCAAATTCACTCCATGTTAATTGACGGTGACTGGAATTCGAATCCATGTGGCGGAACTCACAACTGTGAACTCTTTATCACCAGAGTTAGAAGCCCTCATTATTATTTGACTATGTTAATGTAGAGTGTAACACATTTTCTCTAATAGATTTGACAACACAACACAAATATCAATTACATGATTGGATAATCAAATTATGACAGAACTATTAATATATGTCATAATGTGTAAAATTTGTGTTTGGGGTGAAATAGGAATCCAGTAGCTAGAGTACGACAAGCATACTTTGTCCATAGTTGTTTTTCTAATGAGACAAATAATCAAAGAAAAAGAAGTATAAGGAAAAAGTTGTGACTAAAATACTCCAAACTTTTGTTGACAAAATTCAACTAAAAATATAGTTGTATCCCATTAGTTTGCAAATTTCTTGTAACAAACGAGAAACGACTCTATCTAGAATTAATTTAAAATTTAGAAATAATTGTTAATAGATAATTACAGTGAAACTGATAGGTATCAGTTTATAATTTCTAGAATATGAACTTGTGAGCTGCAATAAATAGTTGTGCAGGATTTTGTCCAGAAGAATTAAAAGATAATAATAATTTTGTTAAAGTAAATGAGTCTGGAGGAAGTGCTCAAGAAGACTTTTGAGACATGTCTCGATAAAGTTAATAGCAACTCTCACTGTCGTTAAGAAAACGAAAGAACTTTCCTTTTCCGTTTTGTCAATCTTCTATCGTCTTCTCCACTGTTTCGATTTGACAATTTTGAATTCCAACTACTCTGTTTTTAGCCTTTTAGATTGTTTATGTCTCGCGTCGAAAACGACCTGCACTTTGGTGATTACACTTTAAAAAACCCTTGAATCAAATCTCAGAATCATTGTTTCGAGGATCATTCCATGTCTTTGTGGCGGCTGTGAACTCCAAAACTCTTAGCTTTATTTGGGGATGCTCTGCAATTTTAGGGTTTTTATTGGCAAATTTGGTAATAAGTTGCTTAACGCTATTACTTTACTCTCTCACTAATTTTTGTTGCTTAAGTTACAAGTCTTTATGTATTTCTGAAACCATGTGAGCATTTAGTTTATTGTTAATTTCAATTGAGCTTTGATTTCATTACTGTTTCTTGGGATTCGATTTCAGGAAAATACGTGTTGCTGATTTCAATTTGCTTCCAGAATGTTGCTTCAACCACAAGTTGTGAAAAAGCTCGTTTCTTTTTAGGACTTGAGCATGTGACTGTGTGAGTTTTCTTCTTCATCAACACTCCTCTTTATCTGAGACTGTAACCAAAATTCTGGGAAATGATATGAGATTTAAGCTGGCTAGAGAAGAAGAGTCTTGTCTCTGTTTCTGTTTGTTAGTAATGGTGATCATTCTCCTATTGACTTTCTTTGTTGGTTCATCTCTGAGCCAACCTATTCGGACATGTCATCCCAGCGACTTATCTGCGCTTCGGGAATTCGCAGGAGCATTGAAGAACACATCTGTTACTGAGTCTTGGATTAATAATTCGCGTTGCTGTGGTTGGGATGGTGTGTTTTGCGAGGTGAGTGGTGTTTCTGGCAGGGTTACAAAGTTAATTCTGTCTGAAAAGGGTTTAGAGGGTGTGATTTCGAAGTCTATAGGCGAGTTAAGTCAGCTGCGATTACTTGATCTTTCTCATAACCAACTCAAAGGCGAATTGCCAGCAGAGATTGCCAAGTTACAGCAGCTCGAAGTTCTTGATTTGAGCCACAATTTGTTATCAGGGTCAGTTTCGCAAGCGGTTTCTGGATTAAAGCTGATTCAGTCACTTAACATTTCAAGCAATTCGCTCAACGGGAATCTATCGGATATTGGAGGATTTCCTGGTCTTGTGATGCTTAACGTAAGCAACAATATGTTCGAAGGTGAGATTCATTCTGAACTCTGCAGCTCATCTAGTGAGATTCAAGTTCTTGATTTATCTATGAATCGTTTAGTTGGGAATCTAGATGGTTTGTATAGTTGTAGCAAATCGATTCGGCGGCTGCATTTAGACAACAACAGATTGTCTGGTCAGCTTCCTGATTCTCTTTATTCGATCCGCGATTTGGAGGAACTCTCATTATCTGGTAACTACTTCTCCGGACAGTTAAGCCAGAATTTGAGAAATCTCTCTGGTCTTAAGTCTTTGTTGATTTCTGAGAATCGGTTTTCTGGTGTAGTTCCTGATGTGTTTGGTAGCCTCACTCAGCTGCGGCACCTTGACATAAGCTCCAACAAGTTTTCAGGCAGATTTCCGTCAAACTTATCTCAATGCTCGAAATTGCGGGTACTTGATCTTAGGAACAACTCTTTATCAGGTTCTGTAGATGTTAACTTCACTGGTTTACCGAATCTTTGCGTGCTCGATCTCGCTAGTAATCATTTCTCCGGACCTCTTCCAAATTCCATTGGCCATTGTCCAAAGATGAAGATCTTGAGTTTGGCTAAAAACGAATTCAGCGGCAAAATCCCAGACACCTTCAAGAATCTGGAGTCACTCTTGTTTCTGTCTTTATCCAACAACAGCTTTGTGGATTTCTCTAAGACAATGAAAGTGCTGCAACATTGCAGAAATCTCTCTACTCTTATTCTCTCCAAGAATTTTATCGGCGAGGAAATACCAAACAACATCACCGGTTTTGAAAATCTTGCGATTTTAGCATTAGGAAACTGTGGTCTTAGAGGTCAGATTCCAATGTGGCTATTGAATTGCAAGAAGCTACAAGTTCTTGATCTCTCTTGGAACCACTTGAGTGGAACTATCCCTCGTTGGATAGGTAAGATGGAGAGTCTGTTCTACATAGACTTCTCAAACAACACTTTAACTGGAGAAATCCCCATAACTATAACCGAGCTCAAGAACCTAGTCCACCTAAACTGCACTGCTTCTCAGATGACAATTCCTCTCTATGTAAAGCGGAACAAGAGCTCAAGTGGTCTACCATATAACCAAGTTTCAAGATTCCCGCCATCTATCTATTTGAATAATAACCGCCTCAACGGGACCATATTGCCAGAGATTGGACGTTTGAAAGAGCTTCACATGCTAGATTTGAGCAGGAACAACTTCACTGGGACGATACCGGACTCCATTTCAGGGCTTGACAATTTGGAGCTCCTTGATCTGTCCTATAATCATCTCCACGGTTCGATTCCTCTGTCATTTCAAAGTCTCACTTTTTTGTCAAGGTTCAGTGTGGCGTATAACCGTCTCACCGGGGCAATCCCTTCTGGAGGTCAGTTCTACAGCTTCCCGCACTCAAGCTTTGAAGGAAACTTGGGACTTTGTCGCACGATTGATTCTCCTTGCGATGTTCTGGTGAGTAATATGTTGAAGCCGAAAAGTTCTTTGCGTAGCAATAACAATGGGGGAAAATTTGGGAGAAGTAGCATTGTTGGACTCACAATAAGTATAGCCGTGGGAATTACTCTGCTTCTTTCTGTTATTCTACTAAGAATAACAAGAAAAGACACCGACGATCGAATCAATGATATTGATGAGGAAACTATCAGCGGTGCTCCTAAATCTGTCGGGTCATCAAAGATTGTGTTGTTCCATAGCTGTGGATGTAAAGATCTGACTGTTGAGGATTTGTTGAAATCTACCAACAATTTCAGTCAGGCTAACATTATAGGATGCGGCGGATTTGGTCTAGTGTACAAGGCAAATCTTCCGGATGGTTCGAAGGCAGCGGTTAAGAGACTTTCAGGTGATTGTGGGCAGATGGAACGCGAATTCCAAGCAGAAGTTGAAGCATTGTCGCGAGCAGAACATAAAAATCTTGTCTCCCTTCAAGGCTATTGCAAGCACGGGAATGATCGGCTGCTTATATACTCGTTTATGGAGAACGGAAGCTTGGATTATTGGCTGCACGAGCAGGTAGATGGGAATATGACTCTCAAATGGGATGTGAGACTGAAGATAGCTCAAGGAGCGGCTCGTGGACTTGCTTACTTGCATAAAGTCTGTGAGCCTAATGTTATCCACAGAGATGTGAAATCAAGTAACATTCTGTTAGACAACAAGTTTGAAGCTCATCTTGCAGATTTCGGGTTAGCGAGGTTGCTTAGACCTTACGATACTCACGTAACGACTGATTTGGTGGGGACATTGGGTTATATTCCTCCAGAATACAGTCAGTCTTTGATTGCGACGTGTAGAGGAGATGTTTATAGCTTTGGAGTTGTGCTGTTGGAGCTTGTTACGGGTCGTAGACCAGTAGAAGTGTGTAAAGGGAAAAGTTGCAGAGATTTGGTGTCAAGGGTGTTTCAGATGAAGGCAGAGAAGCGTGAGGCCGAGCTTATCGATTCAACGATAGGGGAAACTGTGAACGAGAAAACGGTATTGGAGATGTTGGAGATTGCTTGTAAGTGCATTGATCATGAACCTAGAAGGAGACCGTTGATAGAAGAAGTGGTTGCTTGGCTTGAAGATTTTCCAGTGGAAACTGCTTAGGTTTCTTTAATTACTTTAGAATGAATATCAAATGTGTACATCTCACTGGTTTTGGTCCAAGAAACTTGGGGTATACATGTAAAGGCATCAAGCAATGAACCTCTTTTATTATATTATATTTTTGAATCCTCCCTCTCGTTGCGAGAATAACATTACATTTTCTTCTTAGTTGTTGTAAGTTGAAACAATGGGGCAGGAGAGGAGGAGAATGAAGAGAACGTAATGTTGACTTAAAACGAAGAAACAACAGACAAGAGTTTCATCTAGCGTCGAGAGCTTTTTGTTATCTTTTTGGAAGATTGATCTGTCTTTTAAATCTAAATCTTGAAATTGTCAATAACCTACGGGTGGGCCAAAGAACCTAGCCGAAATATCCAGTTCCAACCCTGAACCGAATTATAAAACTATCCTAATGGATATCAAAATTTATTATCTAAATAACCGGACTCCGAACCGAACGGAAATTTTAGGAACCAAACCGAATTACCCGAACTTCACAAAAAATAAAATATATATTTTTTTTATTAAATATGCAAATAATATAATTATATTTTTATTACAAAATATTTTTAAAAATCTTTTTTATTTTTATTTTTATTTTTGTTGACGAATTTTGGTCAAATATCAAACCGGAACCGAGATACCCGAATGGATATCCAAACAAAATGTAATAATTATCCGAAAGGATAAAAAAATTTATTATCTAAAGATCCGGAACCAAATCCGAACCAAACCAAAAATTTAGGAACTGAACCGCACCCGAACCTAACTTAAAAATTACTCAAATGGATCCTAAATGCCTATATCCGAACTACCCAAAACCCGAAACAGCCGAACCAAATACACGAACATTTACCCCTAGAATAACTTCAAGAACGTGTGATAGAGATATCTATGGTTCAATTGGTGGTTCTGGTTAATTATCATATTTATATAAATTTTGAATGATCTGCCAACTCGTTTATCTAATTATATATATATTAGAAAACATATTAGTTTAAATTTTATGATAATGATAATTCACATAATGTATTCTTGCAAATACTTTTTTCTTTAATAGATATAGTAGGGAAATTGTGTTATTTTTTAATATATGTTTCAATATTTACATATCCTTTTTCAATACCATTATCTATTATAAATATAAAACATATTTAGTTTCATGATAATATATTGATATTTATGGCTTTAAAATTTTTTTTTAAAGAAGTTTTTTTAATGATTTGATATGAGCATATCATGATTTCTATAAATATTATTGTTATCTACCGTAAAGAATAAAGAAAATTAATTTGTTGAGTATTTATCTGTTAAGTCAAGAACTTACATGTATATTTATTTTAACTTTTGTTTTTTTTTTTAATTTACAGATATTTTAAATTATTTTTAATTTTTAACTATATATAAATTCTAAACATCTTAAACTATATATTAAGTTAAATCAAATACAAGAGTTCATATATTTGAACATCATAAACTACAACATATATATCAACAACATAATTATTTCTAACATAATTAATTATAATTAAACGATGATGAAGAAGTGAATTTTGACGATGCTTCCGATATAAAAGACTTAAACCATGTTCGTTTCAGTATCTAGATACTGGATCTGTCTCTAGATACTGAGATACTGTTCGTTTTTCCTTAAAAAAATTTGTATCTAGATTCAGTATCTAGATACTAATTAATTTGTATCCAAAAATCTGGATACTAGAGATACTAAAAAAAGTAGTATTCGGATACAGTATCTGTATCTCAAAAACCGAAAAACCATAATATCCTTAAAGTTTGAAAAGCTAAAATGATATAAAAGACTAATTTTCTAACCAAAAATTTTCACAAAGAAATTTTTTCAGGAAAATTCCCGTAAAAATTTTACCAACAAAAATTTTCCGTAAAATTTTTTCACCGAATATGTTCCGCCAAGAAAATTCCAACAACAAATTCCCGCCAAAAAATTTATGTTAAAATTTTCCTTCAAAAAGTTTTTGGTCAAACAATTTCCGTAAAATTTAACAAATATAAAATTAGTTAGGTTTGTAGTATATAAAATGCGATTTTGGTCATTTTTATCAAATAATATCTAGATACTATTACGAATACCAAAACGAACAAAAATATATCTAGATACAATATTTAGATACCAAATACAGATATGAAAACGAACAACATCCAACTTTAGTATTTAGATATTGAATCTGGATATATATACAGATATTGTATCCAGATACGGAAACAAACAGGGCCTTACTCGCTAACGAATTAGTAAATTCATTAATTTCCTTCTGCATAATCAGTCTCAAATATATGAGATTATCACTTTTCTTGGCTATCATCTCTTGGATGAAACTCCATAATTTTACAAAAGTATTGTTATCGTCGTTGATAGGTTAAGAATTTAATCGTAAAACTAATACTGCAGAGAACATATCAATGTAGTAGAGTAAATGGCCGAATCCACAGAGACCAGAAAGCACACAATTCAGTTTAATCTCAAATCAAAGTAAGATAGAATAATCAAGTTGTTTGTAATGGAATCAAAACGATAAAATAAAAGTGATTGTAAACGATAAAATAAAAACGTCAGACATTAGAAAAATCCATAGGTATTCAAGTTTAAAAGCCAAAGTTAACATGCATAATTTTCTTTGAAAATAGTTCTCAACATGAAAGACATAAATAGAATAATCTCCTCTCCGAGTATTAAACCCTATGCTCGAAATATTAGAAACAAACTCTCGTTGTATCTAACTAATTCGATCATGTATTAATGGTCAGATTCAATTGTTCATAAGCGTTTAAAACAATGCTCTCGCAAGCAAAAACAATTATTCATCTACATTAGGTGATTACTAAATAAAATATCTTTGTATTTATTAACCTATTATCATGAACTAGGTGATCAAGCTAATTCAGTCATTAAGAACAAATCTAGACTAAGAACCTAACAAATTCAATCCTATATGATTAACCTTAACATTCAAAATTGGTTTCCTTAGAAAACCCTAAAACCTAACTAGTGAACTACTCAAACATTGCAAAGCATAAACAATTCAATATCAAAGAAGAACACATAGTAAAATAAATAGGGATACTGGTATATAAAATCAGAGTTCAAAGATCTTCTCCAAATCCATGGTTCAGATCATTCTCTCTGTAAAAGCTCTAGAGTTGTAAATTATAAAAGTGTCACTAACAAAACCTAAGCCATAAAGCTTTTATAGTCTAAAAATAAATAATTAAAAGTATGAAAATTGGATAAGCTTGAGGACTTGGATACAAAATTGGAATTGTTCTTCTTCTCGGGTAGAGTGCTCGATCGATCTTTTGAATGCACGATCGATCTCTTGTTCCAGATTTTTCCATGAGCAAATGCCCGATCAGGCTCTGTGTTTCCCGATCGTGCACTCTTCTAAATGGTCTGCTCGATCTTTCTCTATGGTGCCCGATCGAGCACTTCATTCTACAACTTAGCGATTATTCTGATTTTCTCTGAAATGCATCTTTTGCTCCAAAACGATCCAAACACTTAGAATCATGAAAATATACCAAATTTGCAAGGAAAATGCTCAAAATAATGCAGAATAGCATACACAAATGCCCACTATTATGCATTAAAACCGAGTAATATCAACTCCCCATATTTAGATATTTGTTTTTCCTCAAGTAAAGCAAGATTTTATCCAGAGAAGAGGTTTGAAAAGGACCACACAGGAATTCACAGAATCTCATAAACCCCAAATTCGGATGTCACAAATTAAAGAAACTAATCTTAGTCAACTACTGCAATTGGACTATTTACCACCACATAACCGACAGTATGCAATATACTCTAAATCTCGAATCAATCAAACTATAAAATCATACCAACCAGCTCATTAAATTCATTCAAGTGTAAAAATGGTGCGTTCTTACTTATGGAGTATTGATCAGCGCGCTTGGGTATCCCTTCTATCGAAATGCCCAAACCAAACATAGCATCAAACGACTTCCGATCCTGATATTTTTTCTCCTTTTCTCACTTCTCTTTCCTTTTTCTTTTCTTACTGCTTTTTTTTTCTTTTCTCCGCCGGTTTTTCTGGGATTGACTACGGATTTTTAGATCATGCTTTGAATCCTTTTTATCTACCGTTTTTTTATTTCTGAAGGGAGAGAGAGAAAGGACCCGAACAGTACTGAAAGAACTTGTCGGTTTTACAGAACACTAAAGAGAAGATACCTAGCTTTCATAGTATACCAACACCATAAGTAAGAGAATTTAAGATCAAATTAAGTTATAGCATAATTGAGCTAGCATCAAATGATCAACAATTCAAAAGATCATAACTTTCAAAGGCATATCAATCAATCAATGGGGTTTCAATCCTAAGTCCAACAATTAATCTAAGTCAGTAGTCAAATAGAAAGTGAACTTGAACTCACACCAGGTTAGTAGTTGACAAGAATTTGCAGATTCCTATCTAGCAAATACCTTAAGTTTACTTACGTCATTATAGCACTTAAGAATCAATCCGAATTCATGTAATGTCAACACACTAGTCCTATTAGAATCATGTTTGGTCTAAACAATTATAATCAAGATGGTTTGTAACATTCAAATAAGCAAAAGCAAACAAATTAACAATAGTCAATAAGATTTAACAAAAGTCAACTAAAATTGTAAACTTAAATTCAATGATAAAGGCTAAGTAAATGGTATAGATTATTAATTCGAGTGACCAAATGATATCCTGTGATGTTTAATACTAACTTAATTAAGCTAATCCTTGATTCCCAAACATAGATTAATCCACTTTTGTGGCACTAATCTTTTTCCTAATCATACAATTAAGACAATCTCTTGGATAATCACACAAATAAGAAACATTAAGATCTAATCTATACTAAACCACTAAACTAGCTAACACAAATCTCTTGGTTAGGCCTCATTTAGCATGCAACGCTTGGTTCGACAATTTCATCGAACACCTTTCGGGCGCAATTTTCCTGAAGTTTAGACTTGAGTGATCAGTTCAATCCTAGCATTAAGAACATCAACTACATGAAGACTTATGAGTTACAAATCCTAAACAGCACATTCCATCACTTAATCATCCTAATCTACCCAACCATTTTCTTAAAGAGGAACTACTCACTAATCATGGAGAAAATACAAAATCTCATGATAGATATGTGCTTAATCATGATTAGAAGGAGATTTGATAAGATAGAATACAAATCAAAACAAGAAATCAAACTAAAAATAGATTAAGAATCAAAAGATTACAAAGGGTTCTTAGAGAAAAATAAATCTTAACAATGAAATTAGTTTTTCAACCTTAAATAGTCTTCCTAAAAGTCTTGGGTTAACCCACTAATCAATTGGGTAAAAGACTTGGTCAACTTTTTATTTTTTAATTTTTGGACCCGATATCGGCCAAAACGGCAGATACTGCTTGCTTGATACAACTTCTTCACATTTGATATCGGACACATCCAACCGGTATACATTGGCCGATAGGTGTATATCGGGCCATGTGTACCGGTCTCCTCTGGTCGATACTCTTCCTGCACGTGTCATATCGGTCACTCTTCACCGATACATGTTGGCCGATACCAGCATATCGGCTCAACTGTATCGGTTGGCATCTCCGGGATAGTTTCTTCATGGTTTGTATCGGCCAGTCCAGCCGATACATGTGGTCGATACATCTCCTGAAACTCCTTTTCGACTTCTTTCTCTTCGGTTTCGTCGTCAAATCATCTCCGCACTCCTTAGGTACCTGAAATATGTAATAAAATTTAAAATGAAACCTAAATAGACGTAAATGCCAGTGAAACTACCTAAAATGAAGACTAAACAAGAGTCTAAATCAATTAAAAACACAATATATCAACTCCCCCAAACTTATCATTTGCTTATCCTCAAACAAACCGCAAAGGAAAGTGATAGAGAGAGATGTTTGAAAGTGGAAACCTCAGAGCCAAAAGATTAAGCAAAATCCTAGTGAACTAACATCCAAAACATGATACATCATCAACCCCAAACTATGATCTCTACTCACCAAATCATTCAAGCAGTTTCACTATTCATTGTATTACTAAAGGCAAGCGATCCACCTATCTAGTAACAGTCATCTTCCTATATTCAAATTCTTTTTATGAAGCATGCTCAAATAATTAACTTGATGGTTTCAATTGGTAAGGTCGAAAGGGGATTCCAATGCATCAAGAGAAGGTTCACACTCACTTGTTGGGTTATCACTCAAAAAAGAGTGATTGAATTAGCAAAATCAAAGCGAGACAAAGGGCAATGGGGGATACAATCTCTCAACTTCCATTTCTAAACATTCCCCAAAACCAAGTCTTATTCTACCCATTCTAAAAAATGATCCTCACCGTTCTTTTCAAATTAAAACCTCCCAAACGAACCATCTTTTCTTATCTTTCTTTAGGCTTTCATTCCTTCTCCACTAAACTCATCATACTTCCCCGTGTACTACATGAATTTTCATTAGCTCTTTTGTAATCGCTTAATCACTTAGGCTATTTTTCTTTTCATTTGCATCCTAGCTTTTCTTTTCCCTAGTCTTCTTTTTTTCATTTTACTTGGAGCTTTTTACTTAGGGGCATCTTATCATTTCTTTCTTCCTATTCTAGTGGAGACTTGTCGTTCTTGCTCAAATTTTTCATTCCCTTTCCTTTCTAACTTCCCCAAACATCTTCTTTTGAACCTTAAACCACCAAACTACCTCTACCCTTATCTCTTTAGAGAAAGAATTAGATCAATCACTACGGAAAAGAAAATCGCAAGTGTTTGGGTAATTGGGTTTTAAGGTGGAGAAGGAAATCATCCTAAAAATGAGAATGACCTGTTTAGCCACAAGTGTTTAGGCTTTTGGGTGACTAAACCGCTTTAAAAATGATTAAGCCTTGAAACACAACAAGATATCTATTGAGCAAGCTAATTAGTAATCCAAATTTAGTCCAAATAGTTATGACGATAACCTAGAACTAGCAAGCTTTGAGACTTTACTGATAGATTTTCAAATTTCAAGATCCAATACATGAAATTCAAGACTTTTCAAGACTACTAGAGTGTTCAATCCTATTCATCACACTTGAGATGCTAATTCAAAATGCTAGATCTTAAAATTTACAAGGTATTTTCATCATCAGTTTCCTATGCAAATGATGCAATCTAAGATGTAACTAAATGCAACCTAAGATAAGAATGAAATGAAGCTAAATGAAATTTTTTGAAGATTTTTGAAATTTTTTTATTTTTAGGGATTTTTGTAAAACTTAAATATTCACAATGAAAAAATGCATGATAAGATCAAAAATTGAAACTAGATTAGCTACGGTCCCTCCTCCAAACTTAAATCACATAGTCCCTTGTGTGAAATAAAAGCGGGAGGAAGGGACAATAAGAAGAAAAGGAATCTAAATGAAATATATACAAAGGTGAAGTGTACCTAGTAGTGATCCGATTCATTGAAACCAAATCATTCATGCATCACTTGTCCTTAATGAACGCCCAAGTAGCCGATTCCTGCGTCTAATCAATCACCAAACCTGGTCCAAGGTCAAAACACCCAAAAATTATTAAAAAAAATAAAAAGAAAGTAAATAAAAGGATATGTACAAAAATGATAACATGAGATTCTCTCTCAAGTGGGCTTGTTTAAGGTCTCTAAGCTTGACTTTGCTTTTATTCAAGCTTGTGGTGGTTCAGAAAGGATTGTAGGACCTGCTTTTTCTACTAGCTTCCATGTCAACCCATTTAGAGCTTTGTAGTCATTCTATTCACCTTTAAAACTAGTCTTACCATTGATAGTTTCTTCTAGACACTCAATAGAAAGAGCATCTTTTGTTGTTACCCAATAGTCTTGTCCGTCAATGGTAGGTTTCTTCCTTGTTGCCTTGATGTTATATCTCTGAATACAATTTTTCCCAAGATGAAGATCAATCCGCCCTTTCTTCACATCAATATTTTCTCCAACAGTGGCTAAGAAAGGCTTTCCTAGAATGAGAGGATCTTTGAGTTCTTCTTTTATATCAATGAAAACAAAATCCGTGAGCACTTTTGCGTTCCCTATCTTCACCAGAATGTCTTCTAGAAATCCAACTGGAGTTTTGAAGGACCTATCCGCAAGAATTAAGGAGATTCCACAAGGTTTGAAAGATGAATGAACAAGCTTCTTTGCTACCGAATGTGGCATAAGACTCACACTTGCTCCAAAGTCACATAAGCTCTTCTCAAACTTAGGTCCCAAAGTACAAGGAAGGGTAAAACTTCCTAGATCTTCAAGCTACTTAGGAGTTACTTCCTTTGGTTTTTCATTCTTTGCATCAAGATCATGTGTAAGCTTCACTATACGTTGTAGACGATTGAGTTTCTCTTTGATCATGTCCTCCAAAGTCTTGCTATTTTGAGGGTTTTCCAAGAATGCGTCAATGTTTGGCATTACCTTTTCCACCTCCTTCATTTGCTCTTCGTATTTAGCTCTATACTTCTCAATCAACTCCTTCTTGAACCTTCCTGGAATGGTAGTCTTGGCTCATAAGGTGGAGGTTCTAAGATTGGTGCATTTGATGTAGAATCCATCTTCTTATTTGATGCATTTCCTTTCCCTTTAGTATTCTCAACCTTTTCTTTTGTCTCTAAAGTGTCCTCTTTAAAGTTAATCNTTCTTTTGTCTCTAAAGTGTCCTCTTTAAAGTTAATCTCATTCTCAATGGGAATAATCCCCCCCCCCCCCAACTTGGTTCTCATTGTCCTCAATGATAAAATGTGGAGATGCCGCATCGTGATACTTTATGGTGATAGCATTAACATACTCCGTTTGGCATGATTGTGAATTATCTGGAAGTTGGCCCATTGGTTGCGAAGAATAAGCGATTTGAGCTACTTGGTTGTCAAGAGCTTTTAAATGAGATGCCATGCTCTCAATCTTGGCGTAAAGATCATCAGTTTTAGAATTTATGTCCTTCTTGAACACACCAAACTCAATTTCACTTTTTCCTTGTCCTTCTAAGAGTTGTCTCAATAACTGATTGGTTTTCTCCTGAGCAGTGGAAGAATAGAAGTTTCCTTGAGATTGTTGTTGAAGAGTTTGAGGATTAGAAAACCTGGTGGTTTGTTGAAGTATTGAGGTTTGGGTTGAAAACCTCCTTGATAGATGAATTGAGGTTTAGATTGGAAACCCCTTGATGTTGCTGCTTTGGAGGATACACCTGGTCCTGTGGATTGGCAACATTGGTATTGCGGTAAGAGAGATTCATATTCTATTGATAGTTGTTATAACCTTGGTTGTAGCCTTGGTTACCAACATAATTGAGCTCCTCTTGAGTGGCTTCTTGGTGTTGGTAGTCTTCCTCAACATCATCCACCAAATGAACCGTTCCTGTTGAGAAAGTATAAACTTGTCAAGTTTGTCTTCCAAGGATTTCATATCCTTCCTGTAGCTATCATTGCTACAAAATCCCGCATTTTGCGATCATAATCCTCCCCATAATTATTGTTGCTTTGAGCCAAATTCTCAACAAGGGTCATACCAGCAACTTCGGTTTGATTAAAGAAGTTCCCTTGACTTGCAGTATTAAGCATTAAGCGGTATTTAGGAGCAAGACCTCGATAAAGAGTACTGATGAGACTCTCTCCTGAGAAACCATGATGTGGGCATTGAAGCTGATAACCTTTGAGACGTTCCCATGCTTCTCCTAAGGATTCATTTCCTCTCTGAACAACACCTGAAATCTTGTTTTGGAGTGTTGCAGTTCTGGAGGTGGAAAAAAACTTGGTGAGAAATGCCTTTTTTACAATCATTCCAAGTTTCCACCAAAGCAGTAGGTACATTCTTCTCCCAGAAATGAACCTTGTCGCCTAAAGAGAAGGGAAATAGCCGGAGCTTGAAAGCGTCTTCTGTCACCCCATTGATCTTGACAGTTCCACACAACATATCAAAGTTTTCCAAATGATCCAAAGGCTCTTCCATGGGTAGACCATTGAACTTGGAACTCTGGACAATATTGATGAGATTGGACTCAATCCCGAAGTTGTTGTTGGCAATCGGTGGTGGACGAATGCATGTACGCTGAGCATGAGCGTTTGGGGGCATCGTTTGCTTCAATGGTGCACCCAATATTGTTATTGTTCCCAACATTGTTGTTGTTTTAGTTATCCATTTCTAAATACAAGAAGCAAAATGAGCTAATCGTTCTTCTTCGCGTCTTGTCCTTGTATTCTGGCATTCAAGAGCACGAATTTCTTCAACAATTGGAATCAAATCTGAAGGACCCCTGCTTCTCAGGTTCATACACTTGAAATGCACAAACAAAAGAAATTAAAAGGATAATAAAAATAAAAGAAATTGGGCTTAGTCCCAAAAAAATTCAGAGTACTAATGGTTAAGAGAAATCCTGAAATGGCAACGGCGCCAATTTGATAAACAAAAATTTGCAGATTCCTATCTATCAAATACCTTAAGTCTACTTACGTCATTATAACACTTAAGAATCAATCCAAATTCAGGTAATTTCAACACACTAGTCCTATTAGAATCATATGTTTGGTCTAAACAATCATAATCAAGATGGTTTTTAACATTCAAATAAGCAAAAGCAACCAAATTAACAATAGTCGATTTAACAAAAATCGACTAAAATTGTAAACTTAAATTCATTGGTAAAAGGCTAAGCAAATGGTATAGGTTATTTATTCGGGTGATCAAATGATATTCTGTGATGTTCAATACTAACTTAATTAAGCTATTCCTTGGTCTTAGATTCCCAAACATAGATTAATCCACTTTCGTGGCACTAACCCTTTTCCTAATCACGAAATTTAGATAATCTCTTGGATAATCACAAAAATAAGAAACATTAAGATATAATCTGTACTAAACCATTAAACTAACTAATACAAATCTCTTGGTTAGGCCTCATTTAGCATGCAACGTTTGGTTCAAGAATTTCATCGAACACCTTTCGGGCGCAATTTTCCTAAGGTCAAAGTTCAATCCTAGTATTAAGAACATCAACTACATGAAGATTTATGAGTTACAAATCCTAAACATCACATTCTATCACTTAATCACCCTAATCTACCCAACCATTTGCTTAAAGGGGAACTACTCACTGATCATGGAGAAAACAGAGAATCTCATGATAGATATGTGGTTAATCATGATTAGAAGGAGATTTGATAAGATAGAAAACAAATCAAAACAAGAAATTAAACTCAAAATAGATTAAGAATCAAAAGATTACAAACGGTTCTTAGAGAAAAGTAAAGCTTAGCAATGAAATTAGGTTTTTCAACCTTAAATAGTCTTCCTAAAAGTCTTGGGTTAACCCACTAATCAATTGGGTAAAAGTCTTGGTCAACTTTTATTTTTGACTTTTTGGACCCGATATCGGCTAAAACGGCCGATAGTGCTTTCTCGATACAACTTATTCACATTTGATATCAGACACATCCAACCGATATACATTGGCCGATAGGTGTGTATCGGGCCATGTGTACCGGCCTCCTATGGTCTATACTCTTCTTGCACGTGTCATATCAGTCACTTTTCACCGATACATGTTGGCCGATACCAGCATATCGGCTCAACTGTATCAGTTGGCATCTCTGGGACAACTTCTTCATGGGTTGTATCGCCCAGTCCAGCCAATACATGTGGTGGATACATCTCTTGAAACTCCTTTTTGACTTCTTTCTCATCGGTTTTGTCCTTAAATCAGCTCCGCGCTCCTTAGGTACCTGAAATATGTAATGAAATGCAAAATGCAACCTAACTAGATCTAAATGCAAGTGAAACTACCTAAAATGAAGACTAAACATGAGTATAAATCAATTAAAAACACAATATATCATTAGTCATCATAGATTCTGATGATCATTCCTTCGACTCAATTAGACTCATCTACTTTTAAAAACTAAAAATTTGAAAATTTTCCACTGAAAGAGAAAACATCAAACATAGTTAATAGCATAGACCCTCCCCCAGGCTTACTTCACACCGTCCCGATATAAAAATAAATCTAAGAGAAGGAATATGAATAGATAAAGTAGATAAAACATAAAAATATAGAAAAGACACATGAGTTCTGATCGAAAAGAGAAATATTACAATGAATCACAACTATCTCAATCTGAAATGTGACCGGAACCACCTCCAACCTCGCGCTGCTCAGCAAACTCCATCTTGTCCTCACTATGACGTTGTAATGGGCGGAAAAAACCTGAAATCATCCTCAAAATGCACCGCATCAAGCTGTTGTTGCGTTCCTGTGAATCCATGATCCATGCCATATGCTCCTCATGAGTCATGTCGGATCTGTGAGGCGCTAAAGTATAGGCATCACAGTCTTTTGGGGCTTCAACATCAGGACTAGGACATGGAGGTCTCTGAACGACGGGAGCATCAGTTGGGGCGTTGCGCAAGTGTTGAGGACTCGGTATAAAGCACACGTTGAACAATAAAGTGATGCTAGTTAACTCGGTCTTCATAAGTCCAATCTTACAAATCCGACCCTCCATGTTCTCAAAAATATAATCATGATACTGTGCAAACCACTTTGTGTTGGTGATGTGTTGCTCATCTACCCGATTTTTCTTCGGCTCGGGAGGGAAGTGGTCAAGAGGAAGATCAATATGGTGTAAAAGCGGGGTAACCAGACTACCCATCATCTCCGTTCGCATGGGGGTTATTCAAAGCTGCGAACTTCCTTTCATCTAAAAAATGAGCAAACAACCTACCAATGTTAGCATCATGAGTATGTTGGTCCTGGTTGGTCTCATAAGTGGAAACGGTGAAACGGCTGAAAGCGTAATATAGAAGCTCTAGCTCTTAGTTGTGCGTGGAAACAGACTCTTTCTTTCTGTAGAAAAGGTTGCTGAGGATCTTGATGGTAAGGCGAACCGCGAGATTGGGGATAAGTGTGAGTTTGGCGTTCTTCAAAACAAAACATCCTCGAGCTATTACCCCCAAAAGATCATGATGAGAATAAAACTTGGAAAGCTCAGGGAGGCAACCATTGGCTCCGAAACCAAAAATAGGACCAAACTCATCCATATGGATCTTGTAAAGCTTCCCCAGAAAAAAGAAATGTACCTCTGTCTCAGATAGACGAGGTGCCTTAGGGTCTTCGCTAACGATCCGAAAAGATGCCAAAACTTGTCGAGCTAAATCCTTGTAAAGTGGGTATGTCTAAAAGGGGAAATCACCTAAACCCATGGCGGTGAACATTGCATGCACGTCTTCATCAACTCTAAGATCCCGCAAAACTAAATGGTTGGAAAAACGAGTCGGCTCGAACTTAGTTATGAGTAGGGTGTTGTAGAACATACCATCAAAGTTTTCCCATTTATCAGTGATCTTTAGAGTAGTCCAATTCTTGTGGCCTCGCAACTCGGTGACGGAAAAGTTGAGGGTGTTGTTGCGGAAAATGGATCTAGCTGGTCTCGGCCAAGGAGCCTTGAGAAGCTTCAAATTAATGGTTGGCTCACTACTTGAGGAAATACCCTTTTGTTTCTCGGCAGCAGGAGGTTCGTTAGATTTAGAGCGAGCGGTAATCGGTTCCTGCAAATTTTTAGCTCGGGATCGAGTGGTGTTGGAAACCGAGGGTTGGTATTCGTTGTCTGACATTTCCTGAAATGAAAAGACTCAAAAGAGAAATGAGTTTCATAGCAATCCAAGACATAAAAAGCAATGATTTATCAATAAACGAGCAATGAACAAAGAGTCAACAAGAAGTATTGATATAGAAACCAAGCAAACTGCATGAAAAAGCAATACTAATGAATATTAGCATGAATCAGTGCAGAATAGATAAGTCAAGACAATGAGAAGCAATGACCAATGATCGAGCATGACTAGTTACAACTAGGAAGAATCAAGATGCTTCAATGATGAACCAACCGAGATATAGATCAAAAATCACTTTTGAATAAGCTATCAAGAGACATAAGCGATGGTGAGCAATGATTTAGAGCAGTACTAATCAAAATTAGCAAGAAATTAAGTGAAAGAACCATCAAAAGAGCAATTATGCAAATGACAACCATTTAGAAAATGAAATTTAAGATTAAGAAATTGAACCAACACAATTGAGCAATAAAAACCATTCTTAAACCAAACATATACATCATTTAGGCACAATCAAACACTCAAATTGAGATTTCTAGGAAAACCCTAAATCCAAAATAAAAATCCCACAATATCCACCTAACTCTTACCAATCAAAATGGATTGGTCAATTAAGTGCAAAAGAGAGTATAAAGGCATCCTAAAAACAATTCCATCAACCTTGATTATCCAAATCAAATTTGCCCAACTATGCCCTAATTTTTGGAATGAGACGAGGGAGATTGAGATTGTTACCTTGTTCAAATTGAGTGGAGAGTGTGAGAATCGAATTAAGAGCAAAAAACAAAGTGGATTAGAGCCAAAAACCGCGAAAACCCGTTAAGATTCAAGTGAGATGGAGAGTGGAGGATATGAGAAGAGTGGAAAGTTTGGAGAAGAAAAAAATGGAGGAAGTGGGGAGAAAGTCGTGTGGAAGGGGGTAGGAGAAGGAAAAGATGGTTTAATTCAAGCGAAATCTGGTTTAGGGTCAAAATCCGGTTAAATTCGAAGTAAAAATCGGTTTACCTGAAGGAGTGCTCGACTGAACGCCTGTGTACCCGATCGGGCACTTGTGATAAAATTTTCCAGGGAGCTTTGATCGATCGGGCACTGTGTTGCCCGATCGTGCAATCTGTTCGAAGCAAAAATCCTCATAAATTGTCTTGATCGTTCTCCTTCTCCGCCCGATCGATCGCAGAGTCCAAAATTTTCCAGGGAAGACTGATCGATTGGGCATTGTGTTGCCCGATCGTGCATCCTCCAAATATAAGCCTTCGCCTAAACCACCCGATCGATCTCTCTTTTTCCCGATCGATCACTTCTGCATCCGAAATTTAGTGTTTTCTTGAAATTCTTAAATCACACAGAACTCAAAGCTAAAAGTTAGCATGTTAGTAACTAAGATAGAACTGACTCAAAACTAATAAATAACTAAACGATAACACTAAAATAGTGGTTGCATCCCACTCAGCGCTTGTTTAACGTCTATAGCTTGACGGTACTTACTTCTAAGTGGAAGTAGGATCAGCAAGAGGTATTTCAGTTACCTCTGTAAGCTATGAAGTAGCTAAATAAGGCTTTAGCCTTTGACCGTTCACAACGAACTCATTACCATGGCGATCAAACAGAACAATTGTACCATATGGTCTTACTTCTTTGATGATAAAAGGTCCAGACCACCTAGATTTCAATATCCCAGGAAAAAGCTTTAGGCGGGAATTGTAGAGCAACACCTGATCATTTGTTCGAAATTCTCTAGGGATATTCTTCTTGTCATGTCCAGCTTTAGTGCATTCCTTATAGATTTTGAAGTTTTCATAGGCTATATGGAAGATCTCTTCTAACTCATGAAGTTTTATGAGACGCCTTTTCGATGTGGTCTTTATGTCAAAGTTCTTCAACTTGATAGCCCAAGCAGATTTGTGCTCCAATTCTACAGGTAAATGGCAAGATTTTCCATGACATGGTGAAAATGAGTGGCACCAAAAGGGGTTTTGAATGTGGTTCTGTAAGCCCAAAGAGCATCATCGAGATTCAACTAAGCCTTTCTAGATCCTTACACCGTTTCTTGCAAGATTTCTTTAATTTCCCTGTTAGAAACCTCAACCTGAACGCTAGTATGAGGATGATATGGTGTAGCCACTTTGTGTTTGACTCCATACTTCTTGAGTAACCCATCAAATACTTTATTGATGAAATGAAAACGTCCATCGTTTATTACTATTTTAGGTACTCCAAATCTGGGAAAAATCACAGATTTAAACACCTTAGAATCATTAGTGGGGCTAGCAATTGCTTCAACCCACTTAGAAACATAATCAACATCAACAAAGATATAGAGATTCTTATGAGACATAGGGAAAGGACCCATGAAGTCAATTCTTCACACATCAAAAATCTCTACTTCTAAGATGAAGTTCTGAGGCATCTCATTTTTTTTTTTTTTGAGATGTTTCCATGTCTTTGGCATGAATCACAACAAGAGATGAAGGCATTCACATATTTGAACATTGTAGGCCACCAGAAACCTGCTTGAAGCACCTTAGAAACAGTCTTGAATGTAGCAAAGTGACCAGTATAATCAGAACCATGGCAACGGTATAAGACATTTTGAATCTCCTCCTCAGGCAGACACCTCTGGAACATTCCATATGAACAAAGCTTATACATATAGGGTTCATCCCAGTAATAGTATCTGACATCCCTTAAGAACTTCTTCTTTCGGTATCTTGTAAAATCATGTGGTTCAACATCAGCAACCAGATAATTAGCAAAATCACCAAACCAAGGAGTAATTACTGCAGATTTAGGGAGTTTAGGGATAGAATGATTCTCATCCACTCTTTTGCTAATGAGATAAATCTTCTCTTCATGTAGACTATCATCAATAGGAACATCATCTTCCACTCTAAGTATGGAAAAATAGTCTGCAACACCATTCTCTATTCCTCTCTTGTCTTTCATCTCTAAATCAAATTCCTGTAAAAGCAAAATCCAACGTAGTAATCTTGGTTTAGCATCCTTTTTGTTCAGGAGATGCCTCAAAGCCGCGTGATCGGTGTGGACTACTACTTTGGATCTTACTAGATAGGATCTGAACTTCTCAAATGCAAAGACTATGGCTAGTAATTCCTTATCATTTGTGGCATAATTGCATTAAGCTCCATCTGGCGTTCGTGAGGCATAATAGATGACATGAAGTTTCTTATCTTTTCGCTTTCCAGGAACCGCTCCTACTGCATAATCGATGGCATCACACATTACCTCAAAAGAAAAATCTCAGTCTAGTGGTTGAACTATTGGAGCACTCACAAGGGCTCCCTTAATCACGAGAAAAGAGCTTTGGCATTCATCAGGTGGTCTAGTGATTTTTGAGAAGTCCTGAATGAATCTTTTGTAGAAACCTACATGACCTAAGAAACTGCGAACGTCTTTTACAGACTTGGGTGCCTGCAAGTTACTCATAACCTCAATTTTAGCTCTATTTACCTCAATACTTTTCTCAGAGATCTTGTGCCCTAACACAATTCCATTTGTCATCATGAAGTGACATTTCTCCTAGTTGAGTACTAAGTGTTTCTCCTCACATCTCGGAAGGACCCTGCATTATTCCGAGCATTTTCCTTAAAACTAATAGGTTAAAAATTTAATCCTAAAACTAATATTGCAGAGAACATATCAATGTAGTACAATAAATGATCGAATCTACAGAAACCAGAAAGCACACAATTCAGTTTAATCTCAAATCAATTTAAGATAGGATAATCAAGCTGTTTGTAATGGAATCGAAACGATAAAATAAAAGCAGTTGTAAGCGATAAAATAAAACGTCAGACATTAGGAAAATCCATAGGTATTCAAGTTTAAAAACCAAAGTTAACATGCAGGATTTTCTTTGAAAATAGTTCTCAACATGAAAGACATAAATAGAATAATCTCCTCTCGGAGTATTAAACCCTGCACAATTTAGCAAGACATACATTAAAGGAAGATCCATAGACAGAGAAATTGTCCATGATGCCTTCAATTAGATCAGTGAAAATAGACATCATGCATCTCTGATATGCATAGATACCAAATGGACATGTTAATGTCGTCTTCTCTTGATCATATGGGTGAATAGGAATCTGAAAGAAACCTGAATAACCATCTAAGAAAAAATAGTAAGGTTGATTAGCCAATCTCTCAAACATTTGGCCAATAAAAGGTAAAGAAAAATGATCTTTGCGAGTAGCGACATTCCATTTCTTATAGTCAATGCACATTCTATGACATGTAACAGTTCTAGTGGGAATTAATTCATCCTTATAGCTCTAAACAACTGTTATGCCCCTTCTTAGGAACAATATGCACATGACTAACCCAATTACTATATGAAATATGATAAATTATACCTGCATCTAGAAGTTTTGTTATCTCTTTCTTAACAACATCTTTCATATCATGATTTAAACGTCTCTGATGTTCTATAAAAGTCTTAGATTCATCTTCTAAATGTATCCTATGCATGCACAAATCTGGTGAAATCCCTATGATATCATCTAAGGTGTAACCTAGAGCTCTATGATACTTTCTCAATTTACACTAAAGTAAGGCAGTCTCTACATTATTCAAATCAACATTCACAATCATAGGTTATGTAGAATTAGGACCCAGAAACGCGTACCTGAGCCATGCTGGGAGGGTTTTAAGTTCCAACTTTGGAGGTTCCAGCATTGGAGCTTTCAGCTCGCTCCATGGATCATTAAGAGATGCGGGGTACGACTTAGGTGAAGGCTTGGCAGCTGCCTCCACTAATGCCACATAATTAGTCATCTTCTTAAATCGCCTACTAGCATCAAGCATCTTGGTAAGATCTGTAACATCATCACTAATGGATAAATGCACATCAATAACGTTACTTAAAGCAATCTCTAAGGGATCATTAAATAAAAAATCATCAGCAACTTCCTCTACAGCTTCAGCAACTGTATCAACCCAAGAGGACTTGGCATCTAGAGATGGTTTCTTCAAAACTTCTTGTAAGTTGAACTTCATTATTATGTCTCCAAAGTGAATGTCGTTCTTGCCTCTCTTCACATCTATTATTGCTCCAGCCATAGCCAAAAAGGGTTTCCCCGAAATTAGAGGATCTTTAGGTTCTTCTCCAAGCTCCAGAATCACGAAATCGGTTGGTACAAAAACTTTTCCAATCTTGACATGTAGGTTCTCTAGAACTCCAAAAGGATACTTCGCAGAACGATCATCAAGAACCAATGAGATCTTTATATCCTTAATGTCTGTCATCTCCAATCTATTAGCCATAGAGAAAGGCATGAGATTCACACTAGAACCTAAATCGCAGAGAGATCTAGCAAAGGTAATGTCTCCAATCTCAACTGAAAGTACAAAACTACCTGGGTTTCCAAGTTTTGTAGGAATTTGATTATGTAGTATGGAGCTGCACTCTTCTGTAATCATCATTTCTCCTTCTTCTAATTTAAGCTTTCTTGTAACCATGCTTTTAACATACTTCTTTACAGAAGGAATCATCTTACAAGTATCATAGAATGGGAGTCTCACACTCAATTTCTTGATCATCTCTTTCCATTTTGCATCCTCTAAGTATTTTCTGGAAGTTTTAGGTTTTACTGGATAAGGTACCTTGGGTTTGTAGACTCTAGAAGGAAGTAGATCTGTTTCAGAGGAGGGATTGATCGATCTCTATTTTTTATGAGTCTAGTAACGTATGCTCGATCGGGGAGAGAGGGAGAGAGGGAGAGAGAGAGNGAGAGAGAGAGAGAGAGAGAGAGAGAGAGAGAGAGAGAGAGAGAGAGAGAGAGTATGTGGGAACGAAGAAGACAGAGGGGAGCAGTTTGGGTGTGTGTGAAAGAGAAATAAATTAACATTAACTCATGAATAATTGTAATAAAAATGTATGGATAAACTATTTATGGACAAACTACCGTATATATCATTAATAGCATGTTCGTAAAGTTGCAAACAATTTTATCACTATTATGGTATTGGAGAATGATCAAAATATAAACAATTAACATACCTTATGAACAAACTACGATGCATATTTAAGAAAGCCTGGCAAACTTCAAACATATAAGAAACATGATAGCTTAAAAAATTTAGAAAAAACTGGACATATTTGAAATTGTAAAATAGAGAGAGAGAGAATACATATGTTATTTTATCATTTAAATGTTAACTTAATTAAATTTATAAACTCATTGTTAATAATAAAAGACAATACAATGAGGACCTAAATGCATTGTTAATAATAAAAAGACAATACAAAACAAACATTCAAGGAGAAAGGTATTTATAAACTCATTGAATAGTCATTTCGGATACACGAGAAGCTGACACATAAATTTAACGACTCATTGTTAATAATAAAAAGACAATAAATTCATGTCACTTAGTTTAACAATTTATAAATAAATATTAAATGAATAGTCATTCGATGTAAAATATTTACACTAAATGCATGTGTTATGTTTGGTCAATCCGAATTGATAGCGTGTTCCGATTTTAAGTCTCAGAAATAATAAAATAATAACTGATAATATAACTTTATATGTATTAACTATATGCATATAGATATATTTTTGTAATCCAATATTTCTATGAATTTGTACAAAATATATAGTACAAAATATATTATAATTTTATAATTTTGTATATAAAATAAAATATTATTTTTTCATTATCCATAAATCGATCATAGTATTGAGTTATTATTATTAATTATACTTGTATAAACCATTTTGAAATTCACTAATTAAATTTTACATTGAAAACTGAAATCGTATAACACTTTTAATGATGTCGTATACATTTAACTTACTGAAATACTCTTCAAGAAAATTTGAACCTCAAACTAAATATCAAATTTAAGCTATCAGTTTCCTGCGTATTAACCTGTTCATTCACAACTATTGCACCTGACAAAACTTGCCATAAAAAATGTTTCAACTTTGACGAAGTAGAGAGCTTCCACACAATAGCACTCAAATGTGCTAATGAAGGCTGGACCAGCCAATCATTATTACAACCTTCCTGTGTTGATAAAGCTAATTCGTATCCGGATTTAACAGTATATTTACCAGATTTAGTGTAGTGCCAGCTTACCCGATCCCGTATTAAAAGGGATGGGCGAATGGACAAAATTGCTGGAATATCGTCACTATGAACCAGCTCACGGATAAGAGTTACGTCCCATTGATTGTTCAATGTGATTTTTATAGAAAATTGCATTAACTACTCATTTAATGCTCAAAGAAGATTTGCAGGAGAATTATTTTGTTTGGTGTAGAATTTGTATATGAATTTGATTCGATACTTAAAGATGATATTTCTTTAGTGAAATTAGTTTGGTATTTTGTTCTCGAAAGTCTCTAGCTTGGATATATAAATGAATAATTCTGATTTGGTATGTTCACGAGTTTTCTCATATTTGGAATCGACCTTCTTAATATTGATGTGCATGTGCCGGTCCAACGTTTTTGTATACTCTACACAAAATCAGGAAAATGTGCCCTTATATGTATGGTCAATTTTTTTGTTAATAATAAATTAACTCGACGGTTCGCTATGGTTCAAAGATTAAAAAGAAAAAAAAAACAAAAACAAAATATTTAAGTAAAACATATTAAAATTGATTTACCATTTTAGAACCTCTGATGAATATTATTTTTACAAAAACCTATAATTTATGTTACTTATGATATAATTTTTTATAAAATTTCAACAAAATATCCTCGATTTTAATATAAATGCCCTTTTATTTTAAGAAAATGTCATTTTATTTCAAGAAAAATGCCTTTTAGTTTCAACAAAAATGTACTCTAGATGTTGGTGTCCTAATCGGTGGCTTCACTAGCTTATGCTCTAAACCGACCCTGTGTGTGGGATTTTAGACTTAGCTATGAACAATGCATTTTTTGAAATAGATAGCATAAAGTCTATTAGCTTGAAGCACGTTGATTTGTTTTTCTTTAGAGTGTTGAACTAATATTATATATATATATATATATTTTTTTTCACTTTGTATCTTGGGTTGTTACTCATATTATCCATTCTCAAATCTATCCTTTTTAGTGTTTTTTTTATTAGAAAAGCATGATTGCTATTTTGATGTTGGTCTTTAATTGAAAAAGAAGAAAAAGTGATATTTTAGTTGGTATTACGAGAATAAGTATAAATTTACAAAAAAATATTAGTTGTCATTGGAGATTATTGAAATTATTGTTGGTATATTGAAACTTTATTTTGATAATTAATGGGTAAACATAAATTAAAAGTTAGTATTCTATAAACATAAAAATATAATACCAGGATAAGCACTATTAAAATATTAAACATGAAAATATATTAATTAGTTGATCGTCAATTTGAGTAAATATTCCGAGTTTAGTTAATTGTTAATAACTGTAAGAATCGACATGTATTAATTGTTATTTAAGGTTACCGACCTTATCGTCCGAGTATTATAATTTTATTTAATAATAAAAGATTTTTTCTATTATATGAAAGCACGTTAAAACTCTTTTGGTTCTGATGAAATATTGTTAAGGGTTCTGAATTTTTTTCATAAATATATCATACGTAAATTGATGTTATGTTAATATTTTATGTAAATAGTTTTCAACCAATTATTATGTTAAGTTTCATTTTTTGAATCCAAATAAATTTGATTGTATATACTCAAAAAAATTATTTATCTTTGGACAAATTTTTATATCTCAAATTAATATTCGTTGGAGCTTATATAGGTGCACTCATGTTTAAGATTGGAAAAAGTTGATTCATATTGGTTGGAAAAAAAAAAAAAGATAGGAATATGCAATATATGAATAAGAAAATAGAAAATGAAGTATGATAAATAACAATACAATTAAAAACATAATAATAGTAAAAGTATTTAAGTACAATTTTAGTTGATAAACATATAGTTAACAAAAAACATAATAATAGTAAAGGTGTATAAATAAAATTTTATTATATGGTGGCAGTCTCCTCCTTTACATTAGAATTTGTTTCTCCTCATATATTAATATAGAGTATTCGAGATTATGTTAGAAAGCATGACATAATTTATAATATATAATTGAGGATTGGCATGAGAAGTTTACTCATTCCAAAATCCAATATTTGCGAATGTGGGGATCCGATCATCGTCTGATACTGGCAAATGTTCTATCACGACCTACGAGAAGGAAAAAGAATTTTAAATTTGACAAGAGATGGCTCGAAAGTGACGAATTCAAATAGGTGGTTTTGGATGGTTGGAGAAGCCCTACGCTATCTCCAGCAGCAACTATTATGGATCATAAATCAAGCTGCCGACATTTCATATCACATTGGAAAAGAGATAGAGATCTAAATTCAGCTAAGAAGATAGAAGAGTTTAAAATTAAA